>JAVSCE010010726.1:0-64560 GCA_032199065.1 Smutsia gigantea | reverse complement strand
TCCTTTTTCCCATTTCAAAATCTCCCAGGTGCAAATGGCTGAAACAAAGTTCTAGAATGCTGATAATTTTTTTCTTCTTTTTGCTTTTATGTTCTACACTACTAACTATCATTATTTTGAACCGCAGCATTCCATTGGTAACAAATTATCTCTAAAATACTCTCACAAAGAGAATTTGCCCATCTAAGTTAGTTGCTTGAATTTTTATTGCTGTCTTAAGATATTTCTATGGACACATGACATACATTTCAAGTTAGAATATTATATATTAAAACTGCAAACATTTCTCTAACAGATTTGTAAGTGAATCTATCAACACTGGAAATCTCATCACAAATTAATATGTTCACTGTGTGTTGCATTATATCCAATGAGGTCCTGCAAAGCCAAACTCTGCAACAGATTCAATAACACATCTAATTTCAAGGCTCTGATCAGGTTAACGATGGTTTTGTTACATTCATCCTCATGAAGCATGGTTGTCTTTAAAAAACACTGTTAGGTTCAGAGACATTAATTTTTAAGATACCTGTAACAGTTTTTCTCTATTACTAAAAATCTTACCTTTCACGCTGGCAAATGCAAAGAGCTTTTCATGATTGCATGAAGAAAGAAATTGCTATAAAATGAAAACTGAAAAATTATACTGTTTTTAAGTCACTAACAGTGTTTATTTCACAAGGGTATACTTTGCCACTACAAATGCTTTAAGCCTATCTTGTAAGATGCATCTGCTTTTCCTACTTCCATTTCTATTACATAAATCAAAACAGCACTCATTAGTGTAAACTCATTAGGGTAAACCAGAATGCAATTGCAAGGATCTCAGCATTTCTGAAAACACAGATATAAAGATATCCAAGTTAATGTCACTTAATTAAAAATATGTAGTTTGCTTTGGACAGTTTTCACTAACCATGGTCCTTATTATCTGGACTCGTAAGATTAAGGTAATTTAGGGCTGAATAGTTCCAGAGTGCAGCAGAATGTAAAGACCTTCTAAAGTAGAGAGGCCCACACCCAGGCTACCCACCACCATGTAACTATCACTGGGAAATGCAGTTTTAACTTGCAGTAGGATTTTAAGGAAACTCCTTGGTGTAAATAAAAGTGAATCCTTTAAAATAAAAAAGAATTCAATAATTTTGTAGTTGAAGCAGATAAGGCATTGCCACAACACCTTTTTAAAGTTGATCAAATGCAGTTTCTTGATGGAGAAAGAACTTTGCGCAAATTAGAATCCAAAGCCCCTTGAGATAAAATTTCATGACGACCCATGTGGGAAAGCACTATGTTACTGAGATTAGTTGACCCTACCATCTATAGATGGCTTTGCTGGGACACATTCAGTCATCTTACTGAAATACCCAAAGTGTGTAATTTTTGGCTTGGTTGCCAAAATGTGCATTCTAAATCATGTTTCCCAAGTAGGAATGCAGGTACTAAGATTCTCATGACCCCACTATACTCAACCTATCCATATGAAGTTTTCAGGTCCATGACAATGGAGCAAAATCTGGAACAGGAACTATCTGCTTCAGGACTCAGCAACATTTGAAAAACAACATTCCATCTGTGTCAACTCTCTCATGTACAGGCAGGAAATTAGACAGAAAACTTTATCTCATTATTGGCATCTCCAGTTCTGAGGTAAACCACTGAAGTGCATGGATTCCTCTTTATTCCAATCTCACTCCAGATCCAAATGGACACCAACCTGATTCCGAGTCACCTTCCTCATCCACATCACCTGCTGGAGAGGGGTGGGCACAGTGGGGGAGTTGTTCTGTCCTCTTCTAAACTTGCCCTGATTTCCAGAGGAGGTAGCTCTACTCCTTCCCAAACCTAGTCTCTTCAGTTCCCTTGTGATACTGTGATTTATTATAAGAAAATATATCTGGCACAGCATGCCTAAAACCCTTGGAATTTCCTAAATGATAAGAGAGGAGGAGGTAACTTTTGTTATGTTAATGAGGTGACTTTTAGTCTAAACCTAACTTTGGAGGCTGGCTGGCAGGAGGATCAAACCTTTGACTAGAGGGTTGGAACTTTCTGTTCCCACCTCCACCCTCTCATCTACAGGAGGGAAGAGGGAGTGGAAATTTAATCTACTGTCAATGACCAATGATATAATCCATTATGCCTATGTAATGAAGCCTCAATAAAAAAAACAAAAGGATGGGTTCGGAGAACTTCCTGTTTGGGGAACACATGGACATTTGGGGAATGTGGTGTGCTGGTAGCAAGCGTAAAGCTCCACACCCTCTGCCCATATCCTCCTATGCATGTCTTTCATGTGATTGTTCCAGAGTTGTATCCTGTAAGTAAATGTTTCTCTGAGTTCTTTGACTCCACTCAAGCAGGAGTCATTGGAACTTCAAATTTATAGCCAGTTTATCAGAAGCACGGGTAATAGCCTGGGCTTGCAAATGGCATCTGAAATGAAGGGAAGCCTTGTGATAGTGAACCGTTCACTGTGAAATCCAATGCTATCCCTGGGTAGCAGTATCAGAACTGAGGTGAATGAATGGTAGGACACCTAGCATTGCCTGCTGGCGTGGGGAACCCCCACATTGGGGATTGTTGGTCAGCACCCTTGTTCCCTCATTGCAGACCTGACCATTTTTCCCTCACTTCTCTTTCCCAATCCCAGTCAACCTCTCTCTGTCTCTGTGTTTCTCCATGCTCAATTTTCTCAAATTTTAAAAGGAACTTCCCTTATTCTTACATCCTCTGAAGCAGCATCACAGCTTTCCACTTTCCTTTATGAGTGCCAGCCTAATCATTTAAACCTGCTGTCCCTTCTGTCTCATCGTTCATTCGTACGTTATCATTTAGTTTCTATCCCCTACATTTTAGAGTACAAACTCCAGCAAAATTGTCTAAGTCACAAAATTCCCTAAATCAAAGTGTAGATCAGTATTACATGCTGCACAACTTCCACAATCTCTGGGTTGGCCAAACAGCCCATCCATGAAACCTCTCTCTGGCAGCATCGGAAGGGCTCCTCCCCTATCCTCCTATTACTTCTTAGTTTCCTAACGTGACGTGGGAGATGTTTCCTCAGCTCCCTGAATGGGGTGAATTCACCTACTCTGAGCGATGGCTTTACCACCCTACCTAAATGACTCCCAAATGCATCCTAGGCCCTGATCCTTATTCTTTATCTTTATACCTGTTGTACTTGTCTAAACAGATTTCAGCTACGATTCAACACGTCTCAGACCAGTCATCATTTTTATCGCCTCACACTTTACTTTACCTAGCAAAGTTTTAGAGAGCTCAGTTGACAAAATGTAGAGTTAATTAAAAACACCAAAAGAAATTCTTACTAAGATCTGACCTCACAATGTATTGTATAAATGAGAGTTATTACTACAAATTCAAGCATGAGCAATAACAAGTCAAGAACAGTTACAGCGCCACAATCTGCAGAAACTCTCCTACAGAGTAGTACACAGAAGTCCTCGGCCTTATCTTGATCTCAATCACTAACACTTTTTATCTCATTCTTTGTTAACACTTCTTGCATTAGAAACGTTTCAGATGTCTAGAGGCAGGCTAAGGGGCACTCAACTCTCTTGACATGAAATATGTTGCATTTAGCAGAAAGACGTTGCGGAGCTAAACAAACAAAAGGACCACATCTGAAGTGAAAAAGATAACAGTATATGGGATTATGTCCATAGAATTATTAAAATATATATGCTTATGATAGTCTTTTTTTCACCTATACATGTTTTTTGCTTCAGGAAGAACATTTTTAGTCTTATGTCAAGTTAAAGAGCTAGAAATGCCAGGAAGACTACATTTTAATGATATTTCATAGCAATAGCTGGTTAAATGGCAGTGTAAAGAGGACAAAATAAAACATGAAAAACTGTGTCTATACTACTACACTGAGTAAACACCAAATCTAGGGGAAAACTATTCTTAAAGGATAAAGATTGAACTGTTTTGGAAATTCAGAGCTTAAGTGTGGGCAAGGAGTGAACAATATTTTAGATATTTATTTAAATATTAAGTTGTTAATATTTTGCTTAGTTTCTGAAACATCTATGAATGCTTGAGATGTAAGTAAAAATAAAAGAAAATATTACCAGTGATTCAATTACTACCAATTATAAGGTATTATCTACAGGGACCTGAACTGAAGTCAAAGCCTACCATGAAAAATATTACATACACATGAGGAAATGAAACTTAACCCAAACTGAAAAATAAAGAAATAATTAACCTGTTTTACCTGAAAGGCTCAACAGAAGAAGACAAAACAATATAAGAAGGCTTTACAGCATAAGCAAGTTTCCCTGAAAATCCAACATGTTAAGGACCAGAAAGCATTCAGTGCGATATTCATAAAGCATTTTCTATAGTTGGAATAACAGAGATATAAATTCTTACTGAGGATTAGGTCAATCTCATGAAAACAGGTTCCAAAAGTTAACTATACTTAGCTAGGAACAAAGTAAGAAGTGGTGGGTGGGGTGTAGGGGGGGAAGTATTACAGTTTTATGGTGTCAGAAAAACTGTTTCATACAAAATTCTTTTACAGCTTCTATACATGTCCTACAATGAGTCACTATATGACCAGATCATACAAAATCAAGTAGATTTAAATCCTTTTCTTGCTAGAAAAGGGGTAGGACACTGAAAGCTATATGGCTGCTTATTCATTCATTCTTCATGTAACATTATCTATTATTACCCATTAACTGCCAGATTCTGCAGTAATAGTGAAGACAGCACCTCTCCTCACAGAAACAAACACCAAGTAACATGGTGAGTGTGATCACAAAGGGGCGTGGAGGGTCAGGCACTGTGGAGGCCTAGGGAACTACCTGACCCAACAGTTCTCCTTTAATGATGGGGTGGGGCAGGGCCATGGGACAATCATCTTGATAACTTTTCCTGCCTATGAGGAAAAATGCTAGATATAAACAGTGTAGTAAGAACAGGAGGGACCCCATCTTAAGGCTAAGATTCCATTTTTAAAAAGTGGAGAGTTGAGAAGTAAGATTTCTAACATATTCTCTGGTAATCAGACAATAACCCACCCAATCTTAAGGCAAGGCAGGCAGTCTTAACTGAAATGTCCCCACTGCCTGAGGGTAACCACTATCATGGAGAAGAACAGGATAAATAAATCCCTTGTGTTGGGTTTATTTAGCAGAATTAGCTGGAGGACTATAATAGAGGAGAGGAGACATGGTGTCTCACCAGAGATAAGCATCTTGAGACCACAAGTCAGGCCTACACCCAACAACCAACCTCCCTCTGCCCTTTGCCCCATTCTTGGAAGCCTTCAAAGACAGAATCCCCAAACTTTCAGTGTGCCTCATCTCTGAGGACACCCGCACTTTCCTTTCCTTAAGAGCATACTTTCAAACAAAGCTTTCTCACTGCTCAAATTACTGCGTTTTGTCTCTTTGTTATTTCACTCTATTTCCAAGTCTCCATTTTACCCCTGATAAGTAGGGAGGGGCTTCTGAGAGATCAGATTTGGGCCTGCAAGTTCCCTTCGCCTGGGTGACCTGGACAGAACTGCCGCTGTGTGATCTGCTCTTAGTAGCCTGCCTGAAAATCTCCTTTCTTTGGAAAGTTCTCAGAACATAATCTCACTCCATCTTGTGCTCTGCAGCTCCCCCAAATCCTGGGGTGGTAGGGGCTAGTCCTCGCGCCGTGTAGATCCAAGCGGACACAGAATGACAGGTGACCCTGGCTTCAGGAGTTGGCAAGGGAATCTGCCCTAAGCCAAGTACGACCTCAATGAACTTTCCCTCCTTCCCTCTGTACCTCCCTGCTCTCTGCTGCCTGCAAGCAGCTGCCATTCCCTGATGCTCTGGCTTTAATGAATCCCTTCCTTACCTACACTTGTCTGACCTGCTTGAGAATTCTTTCTCGTTCAGAGTCAAGAACCCCCCCACCCCCGCCCCTTGTCAGGGCTGAGGTTTCACTGGTGTACAGGGAGAGACCTTCCCAGAGGCAGCTGCCCAGCAACAATGTGAAAGAAATCCAATTATAACTAGTTTGGATAAAATGCCAAAAGACTGGGTTCCAGAAGGTACATTCAGGAATAACTGGAAGTGGAGATACTTAAATTCTACTTTCTCTGTGTCTCTTTCTATCTATTGTCTTCATTCTCTCAGTCGTTTTCTCCACAACTTAGAACCACAGATGAGGAAGCTCTGGTTGGCACACCTTCCCATCCTTTGCCCGGGACTGGTGAGCCTGAGCGAGGTTTGCAGTTGATCCAGAATAATCACTAAACAAGCCCTCTCAGAAACACCACCTTAAAGGGCTAAACCCAAACACATCTGATGCTTGAGAAGATGCTGAGATGTGAACAGCAAAGTTCAAGTGGCCAGTCCTGGTTTAACAGGAATTGTACTTCCTTGGCATGCTTACTCGGAAGCTGGGTGCTTCCCAATGAGGCCAGTGGGAAACTTCTACTGACACCTTGACTATGTTGCTGAAAAATAATTTGTATGTTTATCAGTCAAAGTGATCCTGAAACTTTCTCCCCAAGGGTCCTTTTTAGAATTTTGGATACATTCCTGAAATAGGGAGCCTGAAAATATCTTTGCTGACTCCCAATTAAAAATAGAAAATATAAATAACGTATTTGATGTGATGGAAGTCACAGGGTGGAGTTTCAATGCAGTTAAAGACAAGGCATTCTTTACCTACGCTTTAATCCTTGGTGTTATACGAGGACCAGAGAAAGTCATTAGAGAAAAATAAAATACTCTCACTCTCAAAAATCCCATCATTATTAACCTTTGTTTCAAAAAGTTAAATGTGTGACTACAGTCTCACTGGGAAAACATAACCAACTTGGTTATGAAAAACCGTATGGTTATTTTGTGGGTGCAAGCAATGAGGTTTTAAGGATTATCTCACAGGGGGTTAGACATGGTAAACTTGATATATGTTTTAGGTTGCAAAAAGCAAACAGGTCTTCTGTTTATTACCCAGCAATTGCAATGGGCCTAATTTACATAACAATTACTTAGAAGTAACTCCTTTAAAATGCATTGTGTGATTAATTGACTTGGCTTCAGGAATGCAATGTCTTCCTACTTTGTTGTTCACTTCAACCTAATGCCCACTAGAGCACAGATCCAATTAAGAAATGAGGCAGGGAGGCAAATATTAAAAGCGTAGTATTTCTATATTACACAGCACTTTCGTACAGGATTGAACATCAGCACCTACTGTCTGAAGGCACTTGAGTTATTCAATACATCCCTGTGACACTGGGAGTATGGCTAGTGGAAATGAATGAATAGGATTTAAAGTAAATATCTTGCAGAAAAATTAAAACCAGGTAAATTTAACTTATTAAGAGGAGCTATTAACAATAAAAGCCTAACTAGAAAAACTTAATTTTCTCACAGAAACACAAAGGATAACGATCTAGCCTATAGATTACTCTTGTGTATAATGAGAGCAGAATTTTCCTCTTCAATTAGATGTTTCCAACAAAACTGGCATGGAGAAAGAATTCTTTAGTTTCAACAAGGACTTGCATTTCCAAAGTGAAGGAGAAATCATTCACTTTGTTAGCAGAGGCAAGATCTGGAATCAACAATCACATTCCAAATGCCCACATGCACACAGCCTTTGCATTTGAGAAATTAGGGCCCTACCTGCTAAAAGGCCTCCTCTAAAATAACAACCACACAACAGTTTACAGGGTCTCCTTACCGTCCCTTTCTCTCCTTGCCAGGTAACTTTCCAAGCTGTGTACTTAGCTAAGCTCCAGCACCCTCTGGGCAGCAAGTTCTTCAAGAGGAAAAAGCCTAAACCCAATTCCTCAAGCCCACACACAGTTTGAGGAAAGAGGTGTCTGGCAGAGCAGACCTCCAATTCTGTTAGCGGGGCAGGATCCCAGTGAGTGAGAAAACCTGGGACCACAGCACGCCGGCTCTCCTGTAGTTCCGCTGCTGTCCCCACACTTAACCTTGGGAAAGTCACTCAGTGTCTCAAAGCTAGTTACATATTTACACACGAGGGCATAGTAAAATAAGAAGGGTTACAAGGACTTCTCAAAGTCTCCTTTGGTATCAAAACACTAATGCCGTAATGTAGAAGGAGCAGTCAACCGGGAACTGTAGGCTCAGACTGTCTGGTTCAAATCTCATCTAGGTCGCTTCCTAGCAGTAAATGTCTGGTTTCTCATCTCTAAAATAGTGATGCACCTCATAGCATTGTTACAAAAATTAAATTACTTGATATTATAAATAAATGCTTAGAAAAATGCCTGACATGTATCAAGTGCTCAGTACTTTTTAATGGCTCTGGTGTTATTCTAAAAATTTCCAACCACAGACAGGTATACAGAAGCCACCTGACATGCTGTCTCTGTTTCACAGTAGATAAAATTCCATGCAGTAGCAATCTCTGCTACGGACTTCAAGTTTTCTTATTTCCCATCCTGGAAGTGTTCCTCCATAACCTGCAATGTGCACTGAACCACAATGACAGCCCAGGATGCTCTACAGATTCCTTTTTGTAAAACAGCAAAATAATAATAATAAAGAAAACAAAAGATTATGAGAGAATTGTTGCTTTCTCTCCAGTCCCTTTTGTAGAATTTATTTCCCAGTCTTTGATGACCAGATTGAGTTATGTTGTGACTGGATCACCTTTAAGAAAAGATTGTGAAGTAAAGTGAAAATAGCTGAATTCACTTACTAAGGGTAAGTGAAGCCTTTCAGGAGTATTAGGATAACACAATTTGTTAAAAAAAAAAGTTGCACTTGTCAATCAGCTATTTGCATTTGTTCAGGAAGTGTGGATAAAGTGAAGGTTCCTGTGGCCAGGATTCTCACCTGGCCCTGATCGACTTGCTCACTACACACGTGTGGGCAATACGTTGTTACTGACTCTATATAAAGATCTCCGCCCAGGGCTCTGGGTGACATGGTGGCACAGCCACATAGCTGCAGGAGAGCAGAGACTGGAGTGGTGGCAGTGCCGAGGGCACAGACTGAGACAGCTGTGGGGTAGAGAGGCCCAGAGGCAGAGACCAGCTTGCTGCATGCAGACTCGCTCTGAGCTGATTGACAAGTGCAACTTAAAAAAAAAAATAAATTGTGTTATCCTAATACTACTGAAAGCCTGAAAGAAAATAAAGACTCAGCAACCACGGACTCCTCCAGGAGGCGTGCAGCCCCCTCCCCAGGTCGTGGAGCACTCTAAGCTCTGCTCCTATCCTCAGGCTCAAGCAATGAAAGCACAAAAGGAAATATGGTCTGCTTCTCGAAGGAAGAATTTAAAGGGCCCCGTGAAGGTCACGAGGACCCAGATGTGGGTTGATTTGATAAAGCCAGGAGCAGACAGAGAGAAATTGGATGGAAAGACAAATAGAATCTTCCTGGAGCTGTGGCAACAATTGAAACTGTAGCAGTGGTTCCGGCCACTGAGGATGAAGCAGAAGCTAGAGACAAAGCGACAAGACCAGCCTGTGTGTCTGCAGGACTTTCTGCTGGGGAGGCTGGAGAAGGTGGGTATTGTGAGGCCCACCCGTGATCCTTTTTGTTAACTCATTTGAGTAGAACTGGTTTGAATACAGCGAGGATGACCGGCTGGCAGCAATGGATCTCCTCAGGCTTGAGGCTTATTATAATTTGTCGTGATTTTTGTTACTTGTATATTGTCACAGCCTCTGTTGTTATTATGGAATTTGGTTACAATGTTCCAGTTTCCTCACACAGGGACCACTGCAGAAGATTGAGAAGCAAGAATCCTGGAGGGGTGGAGTGTGGAAAAAGTGAAGGTTCCTGTGGCCAGGATTCTCACCTGGCCCTGGTTGGCTGGTTCACTACACACGTGTGGGCAATGCATTGTTACTGACTCTATATAAAGATCTCTGCCCAGTGCTCTGGGCAACACAGTGACATGGCTGCAGAAGAGCAGAGGCTGGAGTGGTGGCAGTGCCAAGGACAGAGACTGAGACGGCTGCAGGGGTAGAGAGGCCCAGAGGCAGAGACCGGCTTGCTGCAGGCAGACTCGCTCTGAGATTTCAGTGATTCTAGTGACTGATCTGCCACCATGAAAATAAAATTGGGTATAAACCCTTTCAGCCCAAGAACATTCCATTGTCATTTTTCAGTTATATTGAATCCATAGTGAACTTGTCCGGGGCTGAAACCCATTGGCAAGACAGGAAGGCAACAGTGCATTGGTATTGCTGAAATTTTAGGAATTTATGCATTATTTTATCCTTGCCCATGACTGAAGTGGGAGGAATATACAAGGAAAAACAATGAGAAATATAACCCCAAAATAATCACTGTCTAAGGCGGCATAAAATATGGAAAATTTTTAAATGGTGGAAAATATCCACCTAATGACTATTTTTAGAAGAGGAAAATAAGGCAAGACACACTAGACCCTTCTCCATTGCTTCCCCCTTACCCTTGCCTTAGAACACATACACACACACGTTAAGATAGCAACTATTCTGATCACAAACATAAGAATTAACACTTTGCATTTCTTCCCCAGCTCTGCACATACTCACAAAACATTGCTCTCCCGGATTTTCCCACTTGTGAAACAAAGCATCAGTCTCAGAGTTTATGAAACTATTAAACTATAGATAGTTTAAAGCATATTGAAAATGTAAATGTCATAAAATGTGATTAAACACAACTGAAAATATATATGGCATAATTGCACCAAAGCAGAGCAGGCAACTATATAAAGGGACCTGAGCCCTGAGTCCTGACCAGGTTTCCAGTTCAGAGACCAGTGCTTAGAATCATCAATAAGGGATCCATCTGACCCATACGTCAGCTAGGAAAGGGGAAAAAAGATACTCTGAAAATGAAAAATAGTTTCAGACTGATTTTCATAAAAAGGTAGAAAACTCACTGTGTTTAATCGTTTCCACTTAGCAAAGAATCTATCTTTCATATTCTTATAAAGTGGCTTTCTTCTGTGTTATCAATAAAAAAACTAACACTGACCTTCCTCCTGGAAGGTTAAACTTCCAGCTTCTGTTTGAAACGCTACAGCGCCTTTTCTCAGAAGAAATGCTACATATACGTGCCGCCAGCAATGAAAAAGAATACACCACTGCTCCGACCCTTCATTAGTCAGAGGATCTTGGCAACAGCAATGCTACCTGTATACGGTCTCTGCATGAAAAACTGTTTTCAAAGGTAACCTTGCCAAGGGCTATGTTCTGTCTTGGCAAAAGGAGGCAAACTTTACTTTTCTACCAATCAGTTTGCTCTGCATGAGAAACAGGTGTGAAGGTATGAGATGGAGCTCTGAGCAGTAGCAGAATAAAACTCACCCAAAATAAGTTTCATGTGGAAAAAAACACAACTCTGAGATAATAAGCTTGCAGGGCCGACATGTTTTTGCAAAATGCAAATCATGAAAACTGGTTAAGGGATTAAATGCTGTTTTGCAAAAATGACCATGGAGATTATAATCATTAATTAAAATCATGTAAATAATTTTCTGAAAGAACTCTCCGTTTTTATCACATAGGTTTCAAACAGCCTAATGGTAAAAAGGTTTAGTCTCAGAAGAGATTCTCTAATTAAAACCAGAAATCTGTTTTTAATAATAAGTGTCAGTCTGCAATCTCAACCACTTAGTAAAGGCAGAGAAATCAAATGCTGATTTTTATAAAATCTCCAAGAAAATGAAATTTTTATAGAGTCTACTTCTCATCTATATGATAAGAGTTCCAGATGGAACAAGAAACTTGTTAAGTGGATAAATATTTTAACACAATTCCTATATACAATTCCTATATTCATTTATCTTTTCAGAGTTTCCACTTGACCCAAAAGTCAGCTTCTAGTGATTTAATTTGCATTTACATTTTTGAATTATCCAAGCTCCTTGATTCTTTCATGTTTCCCTGCTCATTATCATCTCATTCTAAAGGTGAACCAAATCAAGAAAAACAAGATGAAACTCAAACATCAATTACAAACTTTGATTTCGTTGTCTGGCACAGTCCCTCCATCCTCCTTCCTCACACTGGATGTTCCAACTCTATGACAGCTTTAGTATTTACAAGCTTATTTCCCAAGTAAAAGCTTAAAGAACAAGGAGAATTCAAGTTTTTAGCTTGGTCTGCAGTTAGGCCCACACAGGTAAGGAAACCAATTACTGTCAGACAATAACAAGCCAGGAGCATTTATCAAAAACCCATGTCTAGTTTGTTGGTGGGCTGTCCTCCCTTTTTGACAGCCCCAACTTCTCCTGGGAATTCAATGCATTCTTCCAGGAATAGGACAGTGAGCCTCAACTTAGCCAGTCAGCACCTTCTCCACCTCTGCCACTGGACTGAGGCTCCTACACTCCAGGCAGGGCTGTGCCTAACTGCACAGCACACACCATTCACTCTTCCCTGCTCTGGCCTGGGTGGTATGCAGATGGGGAGCTGAGGCCTCTCTGCTACCACAGAGAGGCTGTCAGTGGGAAAAGCCTTTGATACACCAAAGATGACAAAATCCAGGGAGTCCCAGAGAATGGGTCTAGAGCTACTGGATTAAGAAAACCCTGAAACCCACATGCACTCTGGACCCTTGCGGGGAAAATGGAAGTTCCTAAGGCCAGGATCCTCACCTGACCCTAAAGTACCTGATGATATAACTGGCCTACAGCTAGACTAATGCTTCCACATCCATAGGCAACAAGCTATTATTGACTGAGTCACTATATAAAGAGCTTTGCCCAGTGCTCTGGGCGGAGGCAGAGACAGAGGTGGATTACAGACCTGTAGACTGTTGGATGCAGCTGTGATTCTAGTGCTCAACCTACCAGAGTGAGAATAAATTCGGGTATAAACCCTTTTACCTCAAGAATTTCTGTTGTCATTTCTTGGTCTCAATGAATCCATAGTGAACTTGTCCAGGGCTGAGACCCTCAGGTGAGACAGCTTGTGTTTACAAGAGTCAATGAAGTCCCTGACTGAATGAATGAATGTGAGTGGGTGTTGATGCCTATAATATAAAAATCCAAGCCAATATAAATACATGCAAAGCATTCAACTCAATTGTGTGGAAAATTATAAGATGGTGTGTTAGAGATGAGATGTGCTGCTCAGATCCCCCTTCAAACACGGACTTGCTGCCAAGTATGGGGTGCAGGCAGCACAATCCTCAGCTGTTGGCCTTGGCTACAGAGAACAGCCTCATCCAGCAGCAGTCTGCAACACAGTTGTCTGAGCCAGGCAGGGACAGAAAGACCCATCATTTCGGTCCCAGGCAGGACACTTGCATGGTGTAGGGAAAACAGAAGCACCTATAGCCAGGATCCTCACCTGACCCTAATCTACTTGATAATGTAATTGGCCTACTGCTTAGGCTGCTTACATACCTATTGGCAATGAGCCGTTATTGTTGGTGTTACTATATAAAAAGCTCTGCCCTGGCTCTGCTCAAAGGCAGAGAGGGAGATAGATTATGAACTTGCCAGAGGCAGATGTGAGTCCAGCAACTGACCTTCCACCATGGGAATAAATCTCCGTACAAACCCTTTTACCCCTAACATTCCACTGTTGTTATTTGGTCTCCCTGAATCCAGAGTGAACTTGACAGGGGGCAGTCCTCCTCCAGAGAGACAGACAGGCAATTCTCCCTTGGAACTCTGCACAGGGTTGTCCAGGGCCTGGTTAGGCCTGCATCACAGTTTGGATTTTCTCTCTGCCTGCCCACTCCTTCCTGCACACTTCCTTTCATGGAGTTGATTCCTAATAAACATCTTAGACCTCTGCCTCCCATCTCAGTGTTTGCTGCCAAAGAACCTAACAATGGCCAATGCAGTTTCTGTCCACTTTCACCTTAAAACACATTATAGAAGAAAAACTTAAATACATATGTGAAACCACATAAGAAAAATCCTCACCAAATCTCTATAAGCAAAATGCATAACACAAATGTCCTCCTGCCCTGCCTGCTCTACCACTCCCCTTTTCCAATATTCTTCTGATAACAGTTTCCTTCAGCCACATACAGAAGTCTTGGTAAGGGAGGAAGGCATTATTTAATAAATTGAACTAATACAATTAAGTTGGCTTAGAACTTACTTAAAATTGATAAGGCCTGTGAGCAATGTGATATTTCCCATGAGTTACCAGTTTTGCTTTTTTTTTTAAAGTAACTTTGAATGTTGCAACAACCTTTTTCTCGTTATTGCTGTTTTTATTAAAGAGGATTTGATGTATAATCTGGGTAAGATTTAAGTATTCAGGTGATGGGAAATAGATGTTTTCAATCAAAATTTGCTGTGAAGCAAATTTCTTTTAAGTGAATCCCATTTATTAATTAACTACCATTGTAAAGTTGGACATCAGTTGAACAATAAAAGGATCACACGTGGGAATGCAGGTTTTCTTTAAAACTCAATAGTTAAAGGTATAAATAACTTAGATAGAACAACAATCTAGGGATTCTAGTCTCATTGCCTCATGAAAACATTTCTTGCTCTAGTCACCAAAGACATTTGTATCACAAAATCCATGGCCACTCACCAATACCTTTTTGTTGATTTCCCTAACGTATTATTGATCCCGATACTTTTCTTCCTTTGGCTTCTACCATACAACACTCTTAGTTTTACTTCCACTTTTCTGTCTCTATACTTTCCAGGCTCATTCTCTCCCACCCTGTCATTAAAAGACACCCCTTAAAGCTTGGTTGAAGGCCCCTTTTCCCCATTCTTACTCCATACAATCCCTGGCATTGACAGCCATACCCATGCCTCTAAAGCAGCACCTATCCACAGGTTACTAATACACAGATGCACATAATCTGTGTATACACAAATCACTCAAAGAACATTATAGATGAATGCCTCAAAGGCTCCTCCAATTCCACATGCCAAACTCTTGACAGCCCTTTTCCCAGGCTGTCCATCAGAGAATGGCACTACTATTCATCCTGTAATGAAACTCTAAAACCGAACAGCCTTAGTGCCATCCTCATTGCCTTCACTGTCTCCCCATATCATCAAGTCCTGGCAGTTCTGCCTCCAAATTTTTCATTTATCATGATAAATTCTTCTTTTTATTTTTTTCAACCATTGAAAACATAAAAGCCAGCTACAGCTCGTGGGGACATACAAAAACAGGTGTGAACTAGATTTGACCTACAGGCTGTAGTTTGTCGACCCAGGTCTTGTGAGACACACTAGGGGTTCTGAAACTGCATACCTTACTAAGTTGGTATGGGTATTTAAGGTGTTCTAAAATGTTTGGATCTATTTTACAGGTTGTTAAACATTCACACAACACACACAAACACTCACTTTTTTTTTTTTACTAAAATAACCAATCAACTTGTGCTACCTGGTTTTTTTTTTTACCCTATTTTGGGAGGGGGGTCTCTTAAAAGAATTCCTTTTCTGGCCATCTTAATTTATTTTATTTATTTTTTTTCTTAATATAATTTATTTTATTATCATTAATTTACAATTACATGTGCAATATTACGATTATTAAACTACCCCTTCATCAGGTCCCCCCCACCAACCTCATTACAGTCACTGTCCATCAGCGTAGTGAGATGCTATAGAATCACTACCTGTCTTCTCGGAGTTGTACTGCCCTCCCTGTGCCCCCCCAACATTACATCTGCTAATCGTAATGCCCCTTTTTCCCTCTTATCCCTCCCTTCCCGCACATTTTCCCCAGTCCCTTTCCCTTTGGTAACTATTAGTCCGTTCTTGGGTTCTGTGAGTCTGCTGCTGTTTTGTTCCTTCAGTTTTTTTCTTTGTTCTTATACTCCACATATGAGTGAAATCATTTGATACTTGTCTTTTTCGGCTTGGCTTATTTCACTGAGCATAATACCCTCTAGCTCCATCATGTTGTTGCAAATGGTAGGATTTGTTTTCTTCTTATGGCTGAATAATATTCCATTGTGTATATGTACCACATCTTCTTTATCCATTCGTCTACTGATGGACACTTAGGTTGCTTCCATTTCTTGGCTATTGTAAATAGTGCTGCGATAAACATAGGGGTGCATCTGTCATTTTCAAATTGGGCTGCTGCATTCTTAGGGTAAATTCCTAGGAGTGGAATTCCTGGGTCAAATGGTATTTTCTATTTTGAGTTTTTTGAGGAACCTCCATACTGCTTTCCACAATGGTTGAACTAATTTGCAGTCCCACCAGCAGTGTAGGAGGGTTCCCTTTTCTCCACATCCTCGCCAACATTTGTTGTTGTTTGTGTTTTGGATGCTGGCCATCCTCACTGGTGTGGTGATATCTCATTGTGGTTTTAATCTGCATTTCTCTGATGATTAGCGATGTGGAGCATCTTTTCATGTGCCTGTTGGCCATCTGAATTTCTTCTTTGGAGAAGTGTCTATTCATGTCCTCTGCCCATTTCTTAATTGGATTATTTGCTTTCTGTTTGTTAAGGTGCATGAGTTCTTTATATATTTTGGATGTCAACGCTTTATCAGATACGTTTTTTATGAATATATTCTCCCATACTGTAGGATGTCTTTTTGTTCTACTGGTGGTGTCCTTTGCTGTACAGAAGCTTTTCAGCTTGATATAGTCCCACTTGTTCATTTTTGCTTTTGTTTCCCTTGCCCGGGGAGATATGTTCATGAAGAAGTTGCTCATGTTTATGTCCAGGAGATTTTTGCCTATGTTTTTTTCTAAAAGTTTTATGGTTTCATGTCTTACATTCAAGTCTTTGATCCACCTTGAGTTTACCTTTGTGTATGGGGCTAGACAGTAGTCAGTTTCATTCTCTTACATGTAGCTGTCCAGTTTTTCCAACACCAGCTGCTGAAGAGGCTGTCATCTCCCCATTGTATATCCAAGGCACTTTTATCAAATATTAATTGACTGTATATGTTTGGATTTTCTATTCTGTTCCACTGGTCTGTGGGTCTGTTTTTGTGCCAATACCAAATTGTCTTGATTATTGTGGCTTTGTAGTAGAGCTTGAAGTCAGGGAGCGTAATTTCCCCTGTTTTATTCCTCCTTCTCAGGATTGCTTTGGCTATTCAGGGTCTTTTGTGGTTCCATATGAATTTTAGAATTATTTGTTCCAGTTCATTGAAGAAAGCTGTTGGTAGTTTGATAGGGATTGCATTGAATCTGTAGATTGCTTTAGGTAGTATAACCATTTTGACAATATTGATTCTTCCTAGCCAAGAGCATGGGATGCATTTCCATTTGTTGGTGTCCTCTTAATTTCTCTTAGGAGTGTCTTGTAGTTTTCAGAGTACAGGTCTTTCACTTCCTTCGTTAGGTTTATTCCTAGGTATTTTATTCTTTTTGATGCAATTGTGAATGGAATTGTTTTTCTGATTTCTCTTTCTGTTAGTTCATCATTAGTGTATAGGAAAGCAACAGATTTCTGTGTGTTAATTTTCTATCCTGCAACTTTGCTGAATTCAGATATTAGTTCTAGTAGTTTTGGAATGGAATCTTTAGGGTATTTTATGTACAGTATCATGTCATCTGCAAATAGTGACAATTTGACTTCTTCTTTACCAATCTGGATGCCTTGTATGTCTTTGTTTTGTCTGATTGCTGTAGCTAGGACCTCCAATACTATGTTGAATAACAGTGGAGAGAGTGGGCATCCCTGTCTTGTTCCTGATCTTAGATGAAATGCTTTCAGCGTCTCGCCGTTAAGTATGATATTAGCTGTGGGTTTGTCATATATACCCTTTATGATGTTGAGGTACTTGCCGTCTATACCCATTTTGTTGAGAGTTTTAATCAGGAATGGATGCTGAATTTTGTCAAATGCTTTTTCAGCATCTATGGAGATGATCATGTGGTTTTTGTTCTTCTTTTTGTTGATGTGGTGGATGATGTTGATGGATTTTCGAATGTTGTACCATCCTTGTATCCCTGGGATGAATCCCACTTGATCATGGTGTATGATCCTCTTGATGTATTTTTGAATTCGGTTTGCTAATATTTTGTTGAGTATTTTTGCATCTACGTTCATCAGGGATATTGGTCTGTAATTTTCTTTTTTGGTGAGGTCTTTGCCAGGTTTTGGTATTAGAGTGATGCTGGCTTCATAGAATGAGTTTGGAAGTATTCCCTCCTCTTCTATTTTCTGGAAAACTTTAAGGAGAATGGGTATTATTTCTTCTCTTTATGCCTGATAAAATTCAACAGTGAATCCATCTAGCCCAGGGGTTTTGTTCTTGGGTAGTTTTCCGATTAGTGATTCAATTTCGTTGCTGGTAATTGGTCTGCTTAGGTTTTCTGTTTCTTCCTGGGTCAGTCTTGGAAGGTTTTATTTTTCTAGGAAGATGTGCATTTCTTCTAGGTTTTCCAGCTTGTTAGCATATAGATTTTCATAGTATTCTCTAATAATTCTTTGTATTTCTGTGGTGTCCGTCATGATTTTTCCTTTTTCGTTTCTGATTCTGTTTATGTGTGTGGCTTCTCTTTTTCTCTTAGTAAGTCTGGCTAGGGGTTTATCTATTTTGTTTATTTTTTCAAAGAACCAGCTCTTGGTTTCATTGATTTTTTTCTATTGTTTTATTCTTCTCAATTTTATTTGTTTCTTCTCCAAATTTTATTATGTCCCTCCTTCTGGTGACTTTAGGCCTCATTTTTTCTTCTTTTTCCAATTTCAATAATTGTGACTTTAGACTATTCATTTGCGATTGTTCTTCCTTCTTTAAATAGGCCTAGATTGCAATATACTCTCCTCTTAGAACTGCCTTTGCTGCATCCCACAGAGGTTGTGGCTTTGTGTTGTTGTTGTCATTAGTCTCCATATATTCTTTGATTTCTGTTTTGATTTGGTTGTTAACCCATTGATTAATTAGGAGAGTGTTGTTAAGTCTCCATGTATTTGTGAGCCTTTTTGATTTCTTTCTAAAATTTATTTCTAGTTTTATACCTCGGTGATCTGAGAAGTTGGTTGGTAGGATTCCAATATTTTTGAAATTACTGAGGTTCTTTTTGTGGCCTAGTATGTGGTCTATTCTGGAAAATGTTCCATGTGCACTTGAGAAGAATGTGTATCCTGTTGCTTTTGGGTGTAGAGTTCTGTAGATGTCTGTTAGGTCCATCTGTTCTAGTGTGTTGTTCAGTGCCTCTGTGTCTTTACTTATTTTCTGTCTGGTTGATCTGTCCTCTGGAGTGAGTGGTGTGTTGAAGTCTCCTAAGATGAATGCATTGCTGTCTATTTCCTCCTTCAACTCTGCTAGTATTTGTCTCACATATGCTGGCGCTCCTGTGTTGGGTGCATATATATTTATAATGGTTATATCTTCTTGTTGGACTGACCCCTTTATCATTATGTAATGTCCTTCTTTATCTTTTGCTACTTTCTTCGTTTTGAAGTCTATTTTGTCTGATACAAGTACTGCAACACCTGCTTTTTTCTCTTTGTTGTTTGCATGAAATATCTTTTTCCATCCCTTCACTTTTAGTCTGTGTATATCTTTGGATTTGAGGTGAGTTTCTTGTAGGCAGCATATAGATGGGTCTTGCTTTTTTATCCATTCTGTTACTCTGTGTCTTTTGATTGGTGCATTCAGTCCATTTACATTTAGGGTGATTATTGATAGGTATGTACTTATTGCCATTGCTGGCTTTAGATTCGTGGTTACCAAGGGTTCAAGGGTTGCTTCTTTACTATCTAACAATCTAACTTAACTTTCTTGTTAAGTTATTGTAAACACAGTCTGATGTTTCTTTATTTCTCTCCCTTCTTATTCCTCCTCCTCCATTCTTTCTATAATAGGTGTTTTATTCTTTGCCTTTAGTTAGTATTTGGATGGTCTGCTTTCTTTGCTAAGGTTTTTTTTTTCTCTAGTGACATCTTTTTAGCCTGAGGTGTGCTTCCATCTAGAGCAGTCCATTTAAGATATCCTGTAGTGGTGGTTTATGAGAGGCAAACTCTCTTAACTTTCGTTTATCTGGAAATTGTTTAATCCTTCCATCATATTTAAATGATAATCGTGCTGGATACAATATTCTTGGTTCGAGGCCCTTCTATTTCATAACGTTAAATATATCATGCCATTCTCTTCTGGCCTGTAAGGTTTCTGTTGAGAAGTCTGATGATAGTCTGATGGGTTTTCCTTTGTAGGTGATCTTTTCTCTCTCTAGCTGCCTTTAATACCCTGTCTTTATCTTTGATCTTTGCCATCTTAATTATTATGTGTCTTGGTGTTGTCTTCCTTGGGTCCCTTGTGTTGGGAGATCTATGAGCTTCGGTGGACTGTGAGACCACTTCCTTCCCCAGCGAGGGAAAGTTTTCAGCAATTATTTCTTCAAAGACACTTTCTATCCCTTTTTCTCTCTCTTCTTCCTCTGGTACTCCTATAATGCGAATATTGTTCCGTTTGGATTGGTCACACAGTTCTCTTAATATTCTTTCATTCCTAGAAATCCTTTTATCTCTCTGCCTCAGCTGCTCTGTACTCCTGTTCTCTGTTTTCTATTCCATTAACAGTCTCTCGCATCTCATCCATTCTGCTGTTAAGCCCGTCGATCGCTTGTCTGATTTCTGTATTGTCTTTCCTCAGTTCCCTCACTTCCTCCCTCAGCTCTTGCACATTTCTCTGTAGGTCCATCAGCATGGTTATGACTTTTATTCTAAATTCTTTTCAGGGAGGCTGTGCATTTCCATCCCTTCAGACTCCCTCTCTGGGGTTGTCTGGTTGATTTTGGTCTGAACCATATGCCTCTGTCTTTTCATGGCTATATAATTGGTCACTGATAGTTGCCACGTATGTCAGCTGGGCTCTTTAAGACTTTAAAAAGAGAAGAAAAAAAAAGAGAAAAAAAGAAAAAAAGAAAGAAAAGAAAAAACAAAAACAAAACAAAAAAAAACAAAAAAAATGCCCACTGGACGTAGATTCTGTGGGAATGCTCTAGGTGGCGCTATTGCCCCACTATTCCACAGCTGTGACTGTGCCGCTCCACAGGGCCCTTTATCGCTCTGGCAGGGGTGGGAACGAGTAGGAGGCTGTTGATCTCAGTGAGAAGTGTTAAGTATGGCTACGCTTCCTCAGTCGCCAGCTAAGGCGTCTGAAACTCCCCAGGACTCCCAGCCTGCTGGGCTGAGTGTGCTGGGGCGTTCCAGCTCCTCCGCTGGGCTCCTGTCTCTTTAAGACCGCTGAAGAAAGCGCACGCTTTTTTTTTTCCTTTCCGGGAGCCGGCTGCAAGCACCCTGGCGCGTTCCCCTCTCAGATTCTGCCGCTCTGTCTCTCCAATCTCCGCTGCACTGCGCAATGTGGGTCAGCGCTCCCCGCGCAGATCACCAGGGCTGGCTACTTCGCGGGGTGCACTTCCACTCCCTCCCGGCTCTGAATCCTCTCCTCCCGCCGGTGTGCTGGTGTGGGGGAGGGCTCGGGTCCCGCCGGGTCGCGGCTCCATATCTTACCCGCCTCTTGGGGTGCCGAGTCCTCTCGGGTGTAGCTGCACGCTGTGCGCTTTCCTGTGTATTCTCGTCTCTCTTTTAGGAATAGATGTATTTTCTGTGTTTTCGTAGGTAAATATAGTGTTGGGAGGAGATTTCTGCCACCCTGTTCACACCGCTATCTTCCCGGAAGTCCCATCTTGATTTAACTGAAGACTATCACAATGTGGTATTAGCAAAGCAAGCTATTAAAACCAAACAAAACCTTACTACGAAACCTACAAACAAAACTAAATGAAACCTGCAACTGATTATCTGTGTGAATCGAGAATTTTCTCTAAAATGTGCAACCTGAACAAAATACAGAAATAAACTGAAGCTAAGTCTAATATTGTATTGCAACTGCTATTTCAAAGCATGTAATTTAAAACTAACAGCAATAATAAGTAATTAACATTTATTGAGTCCTTACTATAAACCAGTCCCTTTGCTGCTTATTTAAATTTTTTGGTTCATTTAAATGACCTTGCTTTTTAAGTAACGTCTTGAGTAAACATTACATACATTCAAACTTGTATAACAAAATTATAGTTTAAAAAATCACATTTCTGTTTTTTGTGTCGGCGTTTTGCTCACAGTTGCAGTTGGAAAGGGATGTCTGCTTTCACTGTATTTTTCCTTTAACATGTCACCCACTTTGGCACTTCACTGCATGTTCTTATTTGCTTCTCTGCTGTTGGATTTATACGACCCTTGCTGCTTCTATTAGCAGGTTGTCCTTGAGGACAGACATCAGGAGAAAAAAGAATGCTTTTTCTCCCATTCTTTACCCTACAGGTCCCATTCCTTACACATAAAACGCATATCCCAAATAGTCCCCTAAAACAGGGGTTAGCACACAGCAAGGAGGCCCCCAAGAAATAGAATGCTGCTTATAAATGGGAACTTTTTACTTAATTTGTAAATTCCCTAAATATACATTCTGCTTAAATGCAATTCACTTAAACTGAGATGCATGCAAGAATTCTTGTAAATTTTTAATAAACTCTAATCCTTACATTATATTACAGATTAGAATAATATGTGGGTAAAAAAAATAGTAGCAAAATAAAATATTTATTTTGAGTAACAGTAAAAACTAATATATAACAACTTGTTTCCTTTTGTTAATTTATAAACCAAACTCTTTTGTCCAGAAAACCCAGAACTCCTCCTGTTCCTTTATGCTGGCATTGGCTTTGGTACCATCCTGCAATCTGCGAGACTGAGAAAAATTGTCACTTCAAATGTCAAGACTTTAAATTCCATATATTACTTTACATACTAAAATGTATTTGACTGTACCAACAAAAATTAACTGGTGTCTTTGTTAAGATCAGAGAATCTCCACAAAGCCTCCAACTTGTACATGCGGACCAGTCCAAATTTGGACTTTTTCTAATGACTCATCACATGTCAGGGAAAGGCAGATACAATGATAGTCACTATGAGACCAACAGTTGGCCTTGAAAAACTAGAGGGTGGGGCTGAAGCTGAGTGGGTCTGTATTTATATAAATATAAAATTCATGAAATTCAGAGTTGTTTTCCTTGCCAAGGAACATTTATAGATCTCATTAAAGACCTCCCCCTAAATGAGTATACAAACAGTACACACAAACAAGTTATGAAATCATCTTTTCAATTAATTACAAACCTGAGGGCTGAATGTTTCCCCAAAGGAACAGAATGAAAATAAGCAGTAAATACTGGATTTGTGCATAGTGTTATGATGCATTATATATTTTAGAAAATCTGGTTGTTTTTGTTTTGAAAAAAAGAAAGGACAATGAATTGAGGGATTAATTAGAGTATGTTCTCCTCAATTCCTAAATTAAATAAATACATAATCAATTTGTGAGATAATTACCTAGAGAATCAGCAATGGAGAGAGGAATAAAGCATTTCTAAACCATTTACTTAGTCAAATAATGAAATAGTTAATAATTAAATTTTTAGGCTTATGCATACACAGACCTCCTCACACACACCCTCTCCCCTCCCTAGTATATACATCATACATAAGTCCCAGATTCCTTTAGGGAGAGTCAATAAAAATTCAATTTTTGGAATTCATTAAAGTTGGTAAATATGTCAATGTTGAGAAAGCTCCCCTTTTCTGTATTTCACATGCTATAATCAATTCTTATAATAAAAATCTTAATTCACTTTAAAAAATGAGATGCAGTAGCTTTGTGCCAGAAGTTATCATCTACTGGAGCTACTATCCCTCACGTTTTCTAAGAGAAACTCAGTCCTGCACCCCCTCCCATGGCATTTGTCAGTAATTTACTAAGGAACAGCAAAACTTTCTGAGGAAGCGAAGTCGAATCCACTGATGTGGAGCATTAAAATGATTACTAAAGAATATTTCCTTTGAATTTCTAATAAGGAACTCTTCTTGAAATGTATCCAAGAGCTGAAAAGCAATTTACATCGCTAGATATTCCCTAAGGGTCACCAATGAAAAAATATTGTATCAGGCGGTGTTTAGAATCGGAGCGTCTTAGAAGAATTTCCTTTACTACCCATTCAAGTTTACAATCCTACACTGACAGTTTTTAACATCTTTTGATTTAGTAATTTTACTGCATTTATATCTGCAATGATTATATGCAGACCTGAGAGTTAAGTGAGTGGATCTAAGGGTAAGGACAATAGAATGAGATTTAAAATCTTTAACTCAGTACGGTGTCTACGTTTTATTTTAATGCCTAAATTTATTTCAAGATGTGTAATGAAAATGTACGATAATGGAGAAAGAAACAGAGCATGACTTTTAAAAACCAAAGCCAGTAAGTATTTAGAAAGCCACAGATTTAGGATTCTGGAGCCAGAACACATCTGCATGTACTATAACCCTTAATTTCAGATGTTCATATTCCCCTTTATAGTTCCTCGATCACACTTAGTACTCAAAACAGCAGCAGAAAATCCATGGTTTCAACATCACAATCTGTACTTGCACACAGTATGCTCTCTGAAGGCTGCACAGTTAAGGGCCTTGGGCTCTCACACTGAAAATGATTACTAGAACACAGGTATAAAACACAATCTGTGGCACGAAGCAGCGTGTGTTTTTTTCAGTCATTATTTGTGCAAATTAAGCTCTCTGCGACCAGTTAGCTAATCAAGAAGCAAGGGGAAAACACGAGGGAAAAGTTCTTCTGCACAAACAAGTTACAAAATCATCTTTCTGATAAAATGGACATAATTAATTATGTACCTCTGTGTATCTTATATCTAGAAATTTTTCCAGACTCTGGTAAATCTGGTAATTCTAAGAGGGAGAGGTAACAATTAAATGATCAGGTTTCCTTAACGCAAATGCCAGCAGGACAAGTGTATAACATGGTGTAAACAGTATGTGCTGTTTGGGCCAAAAACCCAGGAAACCTCTCCCTACTCAGTCATTCTCTTCTATATCTTTAAAGAAAACCAGAACTATTTCTAAACTCCATTCTGCTCATTCACACGGACAACAAACATTTAGAAGTTTCTCATTCACATATAAAAATGGATCTGTGGTTAAATAACACAAACAAAAGCTGCAAATGTGCTCCCACGGCTTTATGAGAGAAAGGCCTTTTTGTAATTGAAAATATATTACTTTCAAAATTTGTAAGGACTCTCATATTCTGCTCTAAAAATGTTCCTGTCTAAACCATTTCTGAGGACTAATTATTACATGATTTAATCTGATTAGGAACCTATGGAAGCTGAAGCAGGAGTGAAAATGATTTTAGAAGCCTAAAGTTTGAAAGGCTGATATCAAAATTGATAGAAACAAGAATACAGAAAAAGTAAACCAGTGAGTGATCTTTTGCGAAAAATCAGCTGAACGTTTATCTTGGCATGCCTATTTCTTATGCATTTTATCAGAGCATTTCAAAATTGGTAGGAAAGCGATGCTACCAATCATCAGGCTGAGAAACAAACTTGCTTCTCTGGCCAAATATGATAAGTGATACATTTAGCTTTTCTATTTTATATATAAATGAGTCCCTTTAGAAAGCAAATGCTTCATTAATAACATTTCTTTTAACATCATAACATGTCATATGTTTACTGGGGGATGGGGGACATATATTTTTCTTCCTACTAATAGTATTTTACATGTGCTCAGGACCCTACTTATGAAGATCTCTAAGCAAGTTTTATAAATATCATCAGAAGGCAAAATTGTTTACCTACAATATGAAAATGAAGAAAGAACTGGGAACAGAAATTAGTAGAAACCTCAGACACTTTCTCACTTAATATATGGTATTTATATAACCTTTACCATGCTGTTAGGATAAAGAAGAGGGGATGGTATCTATGTCCATTATGTGGGAAAACTCAAGCTACATAAAATTTAAATAAACTATTTTAGTAAGCTATTAACAAAGAAATTGGGTAAGTCTCCTCCAGCCTTACCCCATATAAGGTATGGAAGAAACCAACTGAGTAACTATTCAAATTAACAAAATATTATCTAGCACCCAATTTGATAACCTGACAACAGTGGTCATTTTTGTTACTTTAACAAGTTTTAATAATGTTTGTTGTATTAGGAACGTATCAGATTTTAGGGACCTTTGTGTACAATTTGTCGCTGTTAATATTAGGCCAAAAGTACTAAATGGCAAATTTAGTTACATTTCATTCACATAAGGGCTGATGTGATGATAAATAGCATCATTCATAGTGTTTTCACCTTTAAGTCAGATGCCAGAATAAAACGACACAAATTCAATTGTTTGAAACGAACTAGGGAATTTTATGAAGAGAACTGTCTTCTTAGAAATAAGAAAAACTGATAAATCAATTTCTTAGACAGGTAAAAATCAATGCTGAACATGGACATGCTGTCTATGCCAAAACATAACTACAAAAAATATAGATAAAACTGTTTTTTAAAAGTTTAAAATTCTAAAGAGGTGGAAATGCTCTGGGTCTCTTTAAGCAGCATGATTACCATATCAACCTAGTTATCTTCCTAGGTACAGACTCAGCATTTTAAAACTGTTATGCTTAGGAATTACATAAAATCAAGGGGTCCAGAAAGTGTGATCGATTAACGTAACACAAAATATCCTACCTGATTTTGTTTATAAACATAGGTTATCTCTTGTATATGCACGGAAACAATTTATTTAGACATGGAGAGCCCACACATGAAGCACTAGCAAAATGACTTTTTAGCTCAGTAAGAAGCCATTATCAATATCATTGCTCCTGTGCAAACGGAAAATACAGTGTTTTTCAGACATGAGCAGGAATAGCTCTTAATTTAGACAGTTACCCACAGAAGACAACTTTAGTGTTACAAAGCCCATTTTCTCCAGGATGTCTTTGGTGGCAGTTCAAAATTAACACCAAATTTATGGGCAATGTCTCAGAACACCACTGGAAAACATGCTTATGTTCCCCTGAAGGGAGTGAACATGATAGGGAGCATGGGGAGTGGAATGAGAGACAGAGGAGGAGAACATACTCAAGCTCTCTTGCAGTCACATATTGACCCAGATTCAAACATCAGATTATCCCAGAGTAATCCCTGGACAAACAAGAGTTTGGCACTAAGATAGAAGACAACAAGATAGGTTTCCCTTATTTTGGGGGTGGGGATTAAGACAGCACCAACAATGTGCCTGGATGGCAAATTATTATGCAAGGAAAAAGATCAAGAAGTAAGGACCTCTTGGAGCAACAAGAATGCAGGATAAAGTTCTGGGTTAAAGAGGGCGGGCCCCACAACAGCAGCTGAAGGGCCGAGAGAAGCAGGCCAAGCCCAAGCATCCAGCTTCAGGTTTTGCACTGGAAATTAAAAAGCCCTGTAGTATAACAGAGAGGAAGCCAGCTTACAGTGTGTCTGTGAATGAAGGAGTGGCACAGATTAATTGCACTTCTATGGAACATTTAGCCAGTCCGCTGATTGGTCAAGCTTAATCAGAGTACATTTATAATTTGGATAAAACCCTACCACTGTGAAAAATGAGGCACAGTTCTAAGATTTTAGTTTTTAACACAAAGAACTAAGCAACTCATCTTCATATGACTGGCTCTTTGTGACATTCAGATCTCAGTTTAAAGATTACATCTTCAGAGGTGACCCTCCCTGACCACCCAACATCCCTCTCCATCCTGTCATGCTACTCTAATTCTACAAATAACTATTAATAATATCGGATAGGTATCTTACTGATTTACCTACCCACAACCCGTGAAGTGAAAGCTTAATGAGAGCAGGGATCTTGTTCACCACTGGTTCTCCCAGACATTTAGCAAACTTTTAGTAGATGTTCAGTGAGTTGAATTAACAAACGAAGAGTCAGATGAATGAAAACATGGTTACTTCAGCAGGTTCTCAGTAAGTATCTGGTGATTGACTGTACTCCTTAAAGACCAGAAATTTAATCTAGACTACCATGTACTACAGACAAGATCTTCATTCTCTATCTACACAAGTCCACAACAATAAAGTAGATGCATTTTTAAAAATCAAGGCATTGATCTCTGAGCATTCATCTCTTGTCCATTTTAATTGGTGGTTAACCTGCCACAGAAGCCAGTACTTTTAACAATAGCTCTCAGACAGAATTCTGTCAAACATTCCCAAGTGAAGAAAATAACTTTTTTTATAAGGCACATAGATCAACTTTCATTCTCTTAACTCAGTTCAGCAAAAAATCTCCATGTCCACAATGGTATTATAGTTCATAACCATAAAAATTCAACCATTTTATTAATTAGAGAGTAGATTATGGCTGGCATGAGTTTACTGCTTGTCTTGCAATTTGATAATGTGTTAGAAGACTGTTCATTTGTGGATAATCTCTATTAGAGACTAACTGAACTATCCTAATTATCTCAAGGACCATAGCATTTCAGTTAATACACTATTTATAGCATGATTTTGATATCTATATCCACCACTAGCATTCTAAATATAACACTGAAGTAAATATTAATTATTTATATATCCTGGTATTATTTCCCTATCATAAAACATTTTAAAGTTTTTAAAAGTATCTTAGATTATTGGATTTTCTTTGGCAAAAAAAAATATTTCCTTCTATGAAAACACTAAACTATCAGGAATTATTTTTAACTTTTTATTATGAAGAATCTCAAACATATAAAAATGTAGAAGGAGATAGTATCATGAATATTCATGCATGCATCCCCCCCCCCACCCAGCCCCCAGCTCAACAATGGTGAACTCAACAGCCAATCTTGTCATTTATATATTCTGACCTAGTTTTCCTCACTCCCCTCTCCACTTCAAATTGTTTTTCAAGAAAATCTCAGAAATTATGTTATATTTGTAAGTATTTCAAAATATATTTCTAAGTGATCCTCAGATTTTTAGTATTTACATAATGCAGATTTTCATGGCTTTATTTACCTGTTTGTGCTCTACCAGGAGCCTGATTTTATAATCCAGAACTTAAAATGCTTTAAGAGGATTCCTAAAAAGCTCTTCTTGGTAATTTACAGTATCAACAGCAGTTTCAAGGCATCTAAAAGAAGTCTCTACTCCTGCCTTCTTCAGGTACTCCTGGCAGGCTCTGATTGCAGAATTTTTGTCCTGCCTTGAAGAATAAAAATTAGAAAGGAAAAGCAAGTTACAATGTCACAGTTTTAATCAATCACTAGAGCTTAATTTTTCTTCCTTTCTTTGCTTCCAAGGCTGAAGTTCTCATAAGAACATCAACTCATTCTTGGTATTTAGATGTCCTGAGACAAATTTAGGCATTTCGCTACACATACAGATGAAGCTGTAAACATAAAAGATCAGAATATCAGAAATTCCATAGCAAAAAATCTGTGGTAAATTACCACAGCTTTCAGAGGAAAGACTTTTGGGGGAGAGAGAACAGTGAATGCCTACACTGCTCTCTAGCTTAAAGAGTTTGTTCTTCAAGTCTTTGATGTGAATTTCGGGAAGTCACCAAATGAATTGGTAGGGCTATGTCATTTTTTACACCAGCCACTTGTTTCTGGGCATACGAGGAGAGGCATTCAAGAACCTCTTCAGAACTCCGCTTTCAAAGTTTAATTATGAATGGAATAGCAAAGCAGGAAGACAGAGAAATTCAGTGTGTGTACATAGACCTCTGTCCACAGACCAAGATTTTATTTCCAAAAAGACACAGGACCTTCTCATTGAACAATGCCATGGTTAGCTCATCGTACTGACACAAGGCTTATGTCAGGACATTTAAGCCTTTCGATGTTCCACTATTCATTTCTCCCTGATGCTTGCCAAGCGCCAGACTGAGTCCATTCAGTATAAACTTAGCACTGGGCTCAATCAAAAGAGTTCAAGGAAAACATGAACAAGTGTTTTGTATGCAGAATCCAGCCACTGGCAATGCCTATTAATGTAACATTGTTGCCAGCTAATTCTTCTCATTTAGAAATGGCTTTTGAACTAAACTGAGTTACCTCTCTGCTGTATTTTAACATTAACTGACATAAAAAGGAGAAAATATTTATAATTAGTTATTTAATATATATGCTGTAATAATATTCCAAGCAATCTTCTATGCCTAACAGTGGCACTTGGGCAGGGAAACTGGACAAATACCGACTTTTAATCATCATCTATACTAAACTGTTACTTTTAACTAACAAAACGTTTTCAAAACCACTAAAAATATGGAATTGAATGTACAAAGGATGCCATTTCAGTTGGGAGAAATGCTAGGATACACTTTGCAAAACTTTCAAAATAGACATCACGGAAGCAATACCTCTTGAGAAAATGGTGTATTTGACAGAGAGCTGTACGAAGGAGCCCACTGGTTCCCAGGGCAGCTGCACTCGGGGGCTCAGGCACCCAATTCAACGTGGAATGTGAATTGCTGGAGCTCAAATGAGATGAGTTGAATCAGTTTCGGCAGCTCGTCCTCAAGGAATGAGGATTAACAACAGCTTTTTATTTTTTTTCCATAAGGGGTGGCTATTAAAAACTAAAGGGTTTCTGTCCTCAAAGAGTGAGATTCATGGAAATGGAATATGGAGAGATATAGGGGCATCCAAGACGCTAATCCCCAAACAAAACAAACTTGTAAGTGACATGTACTGTTTTTAAATACCGAAAGTTTTAGTTCCCAAGCCAGTTTTCAGTCTCAAATTAGGAAAACAATTTATTACAAGTTTTAATTTCCTTTGACTAAAAATAGCTTTATTTCTCCCAAATTTTTAGAATTGGAGAAACAAAACCATGAGTGTGGTGATTATGGAATTTTAAATCATATATAACTGGGTTCTAATCCTGATTTCACCACTAACTGGAGCCTTGGACAAATTATTTAATCTTTCTTAGCCACAAGTACCTTGTTTGTACGTTGGAAACAACGCCTACATTGTTGTTTGAATTCGGAGCGTGTATGGTGGTGAGATGTCGTTCCATTACAGGTTCGTCTACTCTGCTCATCTGAAATGCTCCAGTCCAAACCAACTGTCTTATTGTTGGCCCCCTTTGATTTTATTCTCACTGAAGTTCACCAGTGCATATATGGTAGCAAGAACAGAAAACACAAGACAAAAAACCTTCATGAGAAGACATTTCTGCAAACACAACATAGGCATAATTTTCCCTGTGTGCCACTAATGCTTAACTGTGCAAAGAATTCCTAGTAGAAGAAATACTTAAATCACACCTTTTATAATACTGAATCTTATGACAAAGCAATTTTCTCATGACATTTTTTTCTGCCAATAATATTTACTATTCCAAACACTGTAATGTCAGAGTTGAGAGACTAAATAAAAGAGGTAATATTGACTAATAGGAAAAGGCAAATATGTTATAAATACCACAGTGAAGCCAATCAAAGAGGGGGGAAGATATTTGCTATCAGAATTACTGGGTTCTTTGCAAATATGTATAACACCTTGTAAAGCTGTAGGATTATTTGATTTTTCTGTCTTTAGAGGTTTTATTTTCTGTGAGCCAGCAAATCTGTCCTTACTCTGCTGAAAATCATCAGTTGTGAATTCACTTGGATAGAATTTGGAAAGTATTCAGAGCAAAAGAGAGTCATTCGATCAGCTTTATACAATTGTGTAGAAGGTAGACCTTCAGTAATTCAATTTCTAAGACTTCAGAAAACTTTCCATAGCTTAACAATTTAAGATGCAGCCATTTGGCTTTCCATTGGCATGAAGAACTTTTAAATTTAAACAGTGTCTGTTAGAAAAATGCACGAGGCTGGACCATTGCCTCCGCTTCAAAAACAGTACCTTCCTTTTTGCTGCAGTTGTTAAAGTTTAAATGATCACTTGGGTCAGTGAATCTTATCACTGATATCTTCAATGTAAACCTTCAGTATAAAACACTGCTAATCTAACTGAAGAAGAAATAAATACAGCATTGATAAGCAGAAGTTTGTGGGCATCACAAGTAAAGAAAAATTTGTGAGATTAATTTTGAGATTTTATGCCATGTATTGTATTTTATCAGGTAATCTCATCCTCTTGCAGCAAAATTTTTATTTCTCAATTGTTTCAGGACAAGTAAGATATTTTCTTTTTCATTTACCACAAAGCTTATAACTGTTTTTTTTTGTTGGTTTTTTTTTTTTTTTGGTGGAAGAGTTGTTTTGGAGGTCAGTAGGGCTCGTATTTTACAGTTAAAGGAATAATTAGTCTCTTCTGCACTTTTTGTGTTTATATTTATACAACTTCTCAAAAAGTTTCCCTTCATTAGCCCTTCGTCTCAGTCCACAACCAAGTTGCTCTTATGCTTTTTATATCCAAGTCAACCAATAATATTTATTGTCTCCTACAGGACAGACCTCTGTGCATCCCTGATGGGGAAGAATAAAAGCTTAAGATATGTATATAAGTATATATGTGTGTGTGTGTGTGTATATATATATGTGTGTGTGTGTGTGTGTGTGTGTGTGTGTATTAAATGAAAACATATGTCCACATAAAAAGTTGTACATAAATGTTTGTAACAGCATTATTCATAATAGCCATGAAGTAGAAACAACTCAAATGGCCACCGCCAAAATGTAGTATATTCATATGATGGAATATTATTTGGCAATAAAAAACAATTGAAGTATAGAAAAATGCAAAAACACGGAAGAGCAGTGAAAATATTGTGTTGAGGAGAGGAAAAGATGGTGGCATGAGTAGGGTGGTGGAAATCTCCTCCCAAAACCAAATATATTTTGAATATACAGCAAATACAACTATTCCTAAAAGAGTGATCAGAAGATAGAGTACACCAGCCAGGCTACATCTGAGAGAACATAACATCTCACGAAAAAGGCTAAGATACAGAGTCATGACCCAGCAGGACCCAAGCGCTCCCCCCACCCCAACTCACCCATTGGAGGAAAAGAGAGTGGGGAGGGAGAGGAAGCACGCTACTGCTAAATGACCAGCCCTAGTACTCTTCACGGGGAGCACAGACACACATTGCATGGTGCTCTGGATATTAGAAGAGTGGAAAAGCAAAATCCAAGACTAAGACTGTGAACAGGTTCCCACAGCCACCTGCCCCAGAACAAAAGAAAAAGCAAGCACTTTAAAAGTCTTAAAGGCACAAGAGTTTAACAGGTGGACAAGATCATCCTGGCAAAATGAGCCGAGCAGGCTGGTAACTTTAAGGAACTTCAGGCGCCCTAACCCCCTGGTTGGCAACGCAGCTCTGAGGCCCCTCACAGCGATAAGCAGCCTACCGTTCCTTCCTCCCCCACGAGCACTGCAAGGAAACCAGCTGACCCGTCATTGCTGGAGAACAGCCGGGGAGCAGCTCCACCTACAGCAATCACACAGCTTAGCATAGAGGCTTCTCCCTGCACACGACTAACTGGCCCAGACCCAGAGGCTGCTCCCTGTGCGCAGAGTCCAGGAGATGTGAAGGGGCTATGCTCTTGCAGCAGAACATACACCACTCACCTGCAACCTCAGCCAATGCCCTAGGCCATCCCGAGGGCTGCCCTGCCAATGGCAGCTCAGGGGATTAACCTAGAGGCTGCACCCTCTGCGCAGATGACCAGCACAGCCACCAGAGAGAGGCGCAGAGAGTGGGAAGTGCAAAGGGCCCTTGTTCTCATGACAGAACATGCACTGCTCGCCTGCAATCCGCACCATTGCGCTAGGCCATCTCTAAGGCTGCCCCACCCATGGCAGCTAAGGGGATTAACCTACAAGCTGCTCCCTGCGAGGCAGTTGACTGGCACAGACAGCAGAGGCGGGCACAGAGACTGGGAAGCATGAAGGGGCCTTGTCCCGAAGCAGACACACGTGCTGCTGGACTGCAACACACCAGTGCCCTAGGCCATCCAGAGGGCCACCCTGCCCATGGCAGCTCAGGGGATTAACCCAGAGGATGATCCCTGTGTGCGGTTAACCAGCACAAACACCAGAGACAGGCAAGGTGACTGGCAAGCAGGAAGGGACTTTCCCAGCTGACACAAGCGCCACTCACCGGTGAACATTCCCATTGCCATGAAAAGGCAGAAGAACATTGTTCAATCCAAAATCCCTCAAACACCAGAGAGGGCTTGATGAGACTGAAATCAGCAATCTTCCTGAAAAAGAATTCAAAATAAAAGTAATAAGCATGCTAATGAAGCTACAGAGGCTAGAGCTACGGAATGAATCCAGGAGGGAGATAACAGAAATGAAACAAACAATGGAAGGATTTAAGAGCAGACTAGATGAGGTAGAAGAGACTGTTAATGTAATAGGAATCAGAGAACAGGAATACAGAGAAGCTGAGGCAGAGAGAGAGAAAAGGATCTCTAGGAATGAAAGAACATTAAGAGAACTGTGTGACCAATCCAAACGGAACAATATTTGCATTATAGGAGAACCAGAAGAAGAAGAGAAAAAGGGATAGAAAGTGTCTTTGTAAGAAATAATTGGTGAAAACTTCCCCAAGCTGGGGAAGGAAATAGTCTCTCAGACAGTGGAAGCCCACAGATCTCCAAAAACAAAGGAGCCAAGAAAGACAACACCAAGACTTATAATAATTAAAATGGCAGAGATCAAAGACAAGGAGGGAGGATTAAAAGTAGCCAGAGACAGAAAAAAGATCGCCTACAAAGGAAAACCCATCAGGCTATCAACAGACTTCTCAGCAGAAACCTTACAGTCCAGAAGGCAATGGCATGATATATTCAATGCAATTAAACAGAAGGGCCTCGAAACAAGAATACTGTATCCAGCAAGATTCTCGTTTAAATTTGAAGGAGGGATTAAACAATTCCCAGATAAGCAAAACTTGAGGGAATTTACCTCCCACAAACCAACTCTACAGTGTATTTTACAGGGACTGCTCTAGATGGAAGTATGCCTAATGCTAAATAGCTGTCACCAGAGAAAATGAAACCACAGCAAAGGAAGAAGAACAACTAAATACTGAATAAATGCAAAATGAAATCAGCAATCCACAAAATCAGTCAAGGGAAACACAAGCACAGAATAAAATACCTAATGTATAAACAGTGGAGGAGGAAGAAAAAGAAGAAAGATAAATAAAGAATCATCAGACTGTGTTTATAATAGTGTAATAAGTGACTTAAGTGAGACAGTTACATAGTAAAGAAGCTGCCCTTGAACCTTTGGTAACCACGAATCTAAAGCCTGCAATGGCAATAAGTACATATCTATCGATGATCACCCTGAATGTAAATGGACTGAATGCACCAATCAAAAGACACAGAGTTATACAAAGGATAAAAAAGCAAGACTCATCTATATGCTGCCTACAAGAGACTCACGTCAAACCCAAAGACATACACAGACTAAAAGCGAAGGGATGCAAAAAGATTTCATACAAAAAAAAAGGAGAAAAAAAGCAGGTGTTGCAGTATTAGTATCAGACAAAATAACTTCAAAATAAAGAAAGTAACAAGAAATAAAGAAGGACATTACATAATGATAAAGGGGTCAGTCCAACAAGAGGATATAACCATTATAAATATATATGCACCCAACACAGGAGCACCTACATATATGAAACAAATACTAACAGAATTAAAGGAGGAAATAGAAAGCAATGCATTCATTTTAGGAGACATCAACACACCATTCACTCCAAAGGACAGACAGAAAATACGTAAGGACACAGAGACTGAACAACACATCAGAAAAGATGGATCTAACAGACATCTAGAGAACATTCCACCCAAAACCAGCAGGATACACATTCTTCTCAAGTGCGCATGGAACATTTTCAAAAACAGAACACATACAAGGCCATGAAAACAGCCTCAGTAAATTCAAAAAGATTGAAATTTTACAAACCAACTTCTAGTTCACAAAGGTATGAAACTAGAAATAAATCGTACAAAGGACACAAAAAGGCTCACAAAAACATGGAGGCTTAACAACATGCTCGTAAATAAACAAGGGGTCAACGACCAAATTAAAACAGAGATCAAGCAATATATGGAGGCAAATGAAAACAACAGCACAACGCCCCAACCTCTGTGGGATGCAGCTAGGGCAGAGCCAAGAGGAAAATATATTGCAATCCAGGCCTATTTAAAGAAGGAAGAACAATCTCGAATAGTCTAAAGTCACAATTATTGAAAATGGAAAAAGAAGAACAAATGAGGCCCAAAGTCACCAGAAGGAGGGAAATAATAAACATCAGAGCAAAATTTAACAAAATTGAGAAGAATAAAACAATAGAAACTATTAATGAAACCATGATCTTATTCTTTAAAAAAGTAAACAAAATAGATAAACCCCTACCCAGATTTACTAAGAAAAAAAGAGAATCTATACACATAAACAAAATCAGGAAAAAATCACAACGGACACCACAGAAATACAAAGAATTATTACACAATACTATGAAAATCTACATGCTAACGAACTGGATAACCTAGAAGAAATGGACAACTTTCTAGAAAAATACAACCTTCCAAGACTGACTCAGAAAGAAACAGAAAATATAAACAGACCAATTACCAGCAGTGAAATTGAACTGGTATTCAAAAAACTACCCAAGAACAAAATGTCCGTGTCAGATGGATTCACCACTGAATTTTATCAGACATTTAGAAAAGACATAATACCCATTCTCCTAAAGTTTTCCAAAAAAAAGAAGAGGAGGGAATACTTCCAAAATCATTCTACGAAGCCAGCATCACTCTAATATAAAAAACAGACAAAAATAACACAAGAAAATAAAATTACAGACCAATATCCCTGATGAAGAGAGACGCAAAAATACTCAACCAAATACTAGCAAACTGAATTCAAAAATACATCAAGAGGATCATACACTATGATCAGGTGGGATTCAAACCAGAAATGCAAGGATGGTACAACATTCGAAAATTCATCAACATCATCCACCATATCAAGAATATGAACAAAACCATATGATCACCTATCTCCACAGATGCTGAAAAAGCATTCAGCAAAATTCAGCATCCATTCCTGATAAAAACTCTCAACAAAATGGGTATAGAGAACAAGTACCTCAACATAATAAAGGCCATATACTACAAACCCACTGCTAACGTCAAAGTTAACAGTGAGAAGCTGAAAGCTTTTCCTCCAAGATCAGAAACAAGATAAAGATACCCACTCTCCTCACTTCTATTCAACACAGTACTGGAGGTCCTAGCCATGGCAATCAGACAACAAGATGAAATAAAGGACATCCAGATTGGTAAGGAAGAAGTCAAACTGTCACTGTTTGCAGATGATATGATACTATACATAAAAAACCCTATAGAATCCACCAAAAAACGACTGGAACTGATATCTGAATTCAGCAAAGTTGCAAGATACAAAATTAATACACAGAAATCTGTTGCATTCCTATACACTAATGATGAACTAGCAGAAAGAGATTTCAGGAAAACAATTCTATTCACAATTGCATCAAAAAGAATAAAATACCTAGGAATAAACCTGAACAAGGAAGTGAAAGACCTATACCCTGAAAACCACAAGACACTCCTAAGAGGAATTAAAGAGGATACTAATAAATGGAAATTCATCCCATGATCTTGGGTAGGAAGAATCAATATTGCTAAAATGGCATTTTTCCCTAAAGCAATCTACAGATTCAATGCAATCCCTATCAAAATACTGACATTCTTCAACGAACTGGAACAAATAGTTCTAAAATTCATATGGAACCGCAAATACCCCAAATAGCCAAAGCAACCCTGAAAAGGAAGAATAAAGCTGGGGGCATCTCACTTCCCAACTTCAAGCTCTACTACAAAGCCACAGTAATCAAGACAATTTGGTACTGGCACAAGAACAGATGCATAGACCAGTGGAACAGAATAGAGAATGAAGATATTAACCCAAACATATATGTTCAATTAATATACGATAAAGGAGCCAAGGATATACAATGGGGAAATGACAGCCTCTTCAGCAGCAGGCGTTGGCAAACCTGGATAGATACATGTAAGAGTATGAAACTGGATTACTGTATAACTCCATTCACAAAAGTAAACTCGAAATGGATCAAAGACCTGAATGTAAGTCACAAAACCATAAAACTCTTAGAAGAAAACATAGGCGAAACTCTCTCGAATATAAACATGAGCAACTTCTTCATGAACATATCTCCATGGACAAGGGAAACAAAAGCAAAAATGAACAAGTGGGACTATATCAAACTAAAAAGCTTCTGTAGAGCAAAGGGCACCATCAGTAGAACAAAAAGGCATCCTACAATATGGGAGAATATATTCATAAATGACACTTCCGATAAGGGGTTGATATCCCAAATATACAAAGAGCTCACACACCTCAACAAAAATAAAGCAAATAATCCAATTAAAAAATGTGCAGAGGATCTGAACAGACACTTCTCCAAGGAAGAAATTCAGATGGCCAACAGGCACATGAAAAGATGCTCCACATCGCTAATCATCAGAGAAATGCAAATTAAAACCACAATGAGATATCACCTCTCACCAGTTAGGATGGCAAACATCCAAAAGACAAACAACAAATGTTGACGAGGATGTGGACAAAGAGGAACCCTCCTACACTGCTGGTGGGAATGTAAATTAGTTCAACCATTGTGGAAAGCAGTATGAAGGTTCCTCAAAATACTCAAAACAGAAATACCATTTGACCCAGGAATTCCACTCCTAGGAATTTACCCTAAGAATGTAGGAGCCCAGTTTGAAAAAGACATATGCACCCCTATGTTTATTGCAGCACTATTTACAATAGCCAAGAAATGGAAGCAACCTAAGTGTCCATCAGTAGATGAATGGATAAAGACGAGGTGGTACATATACACAATGGAATATTATTCAGCCATAAGAAGAAAACAAATCCTACCAATTGCAACAACATGGATGAAGCTAGAGGGTATTATGCTCAGTGAAATAAGCCAGGCAGAGAAAGACAAGTATCAAATGATTTCACTCATCTGTTGAGTATAAGAACAAAGAACAAACTGAAGGAACAAAACAGCAGCAGATTCACAGAACCCAAGAATGGACTAACAGTTATCAAAGGGAAGGGGACTGGGGAGGGTTGGTGGGAAGGGAGTGATAAAGGGGAAAAGGGGGCATTATGATTAGCACACATAATGTAGTGGGGGGGCATGGGAAAGGCAGTATAGGACAGAGAAGAGAAGTAGTGACTCTATAGCATCTTACTACACTGATGGACAGTGATTGTAATGGGGTATATAGTGGAGACTTGATAATGGGGGGAATCTAGTAACCAGAATGTTGCTCATGTAATTGTATATTAATGATACTAAAAAAAAAATTGTGGTAAGTGAAAGAAGCCAGACAAAAAGGGCACATATTATTTGTTTGACATGAAAGGTGCAAAATAGACTGCTGGCTGTCAGGGGCTGGGGAAAGGGGACAATGAGGAGCGACTGCTATTGGTTGTAGGGTTTCTATATGGGCTGATGAAAATACCCAAAAGTTAACTAGTGGTGATGGCTACAAAACTCTGTAAAGATAGTTAACACCACTGAATTGCACACATTAAGATGATGAATATAATAGTGTGTGAAATGCATCACAATAAAGCTGCTATTTTAAAGAGCTGAAAAAATTTAAAGAAAGAAAAATTTTTAAAATAGAAAATATTACAAAAATAAATTATATTTAATTTCTTGCCTTATAACCTCTTAATTTTAAAAATAAATGTGAAAAGAATGTTATTTGGTATTTTTTTGTTAATTAAATGAGATAAACAAATTAGTGTTTTTAAACTATGACTAGGCATTATTTTATAATTCAGTTTCCTTTGTAGCTTGAAAACATATCACTGGATTCCTTTGGATACCTCACTCTTTTCATTCCACAACTCTAAAGGATATGAAGAACAAAAAGGGAAATTAGAGAATTCAAACTGCCTTTATAAAATACTTCATTTGAATGGAAAATGAAGAGAAAGATAAGGTAGAAGATATTTTAAAGGACAAACGGCACATACATAAAGTAAATACAAGTCTGGGAGGCATAAGGACTTTGGCAGGTCTCGATGAGCAACAATTTTCTTTTTTTTTTCTTTAAGTTGTCATTTTTATACAGTACCAAATGAATACAAAAAAGAAACTGACAAAACAGTGCTATTCACAAGAACATCAAAAAGAATAAACACTCATGAATAAGCACCCCAAGAAGGTGAAAGAATTACACATGGAAGACCATAAAACACTGCTGAAAGATATCGAAGAAAACGTAAACAAAGGAAAGTGTCTTGTGTTCTTTGATTGAATGATCAACTATTATTAAAATTACAATACTACCCAGAGTTATCTACAGATTCAATCCCCATCAAAATCCCAGTGGCATTTTTTGCAGAAATGAAGTGAAGCGGCTGCATTTGTTGGCCTCTCTAAATCCCTTCCTGCTCTGTCCCCACATATCATATCGGTTAAGGTCGGAGGATCTGCTCTTGAACTCCTTGCATTTAGAGGCTTCCTTCCTTTTTTTCTCCTGCTCTAACCTATTTTTTCTAAAGGTAAAGTATCACTGATATACTGTGCAATCATTTTCTTTAAAATTTACTTTGGTATCATTAATCTACAATTACATGTGCAATATTATGGTCATTAACCTACTCCCTTCATAAGATCCACCCCAACAACCCCATTACAGTCACTGTCCATCAGCGTAGTGAGATGCTATAGAATCACTACTTGTCTTCTCTGAGTTGTACATCCCTCCCCGTGCCACCCCAACATTACATCTCATAATCGAAACGTCCCTTTTTCCCCCATTATCGCTCCCTTCCCACCCATCTTCCCCAGGCCCTTTCCCTTTGGTAATTGTTAGTCCGTTCTTTGGTTCTGTGAGTCTGCTGCTGTTTTGTTCCTTCTGTTTTCTTCTTTGTGCTTATACTCAACACATGAGTGAAATCATGATACCTGCCTTTTTTGGCTTCTCTTATTTCACTGAGCGTAATACCCTCTAGCTCCATCCATGTTGTTGCAAATGGTGGGATTTGTTTTCTTCTTATGGCTAAATAATACTCAATTGTGTATATGTACCACATTTTCTTTATCCATTCATCTACTGATGGACACTTAGGTTGCTTCCATTTCTTGGCTATTGTAAATAGTGCTGCGATAAACATAGGGGTGCATATGTCTGCTTGAGTCTGAAAAGTTATATTCTTAGGATAAATTCCAAGGAGTGGGATTCCTGGGTCAAATGGTATTTCTATTTTGAGTTTTTTGAGGAACCTCCATACTGCTTCCTACACTGGTTAAACTAATTTGCATTCCCCCACCAGCAGTATAGGAGGGTTCCCTTTTCTCCACATCCTCACTAACATTAGTTGTTGTTTGTGTTTTGGATGTTGGCCATCCTCACTGGTGTGAGGTGATATCTCATTGTGATATCTGCATTTCTCTGATGATTAGCGATGTGGAGCATCTTTTCATGTGCCTATTGGCCATGTGAATTTCTTCTTTGGAGAAGTGTCTATTCATGTCCTCTGCCCATTTCTTAACTGGATTATTTGCTTTTTGTTTCTTGAGGTGCGTGAGTTCTTTAGATATTTTGGGTGTCAATCCCTTATTGGATACGTCATTTATGAATATATTCTCCAATACTGTAGAATCTCTTTTTGTTCTACTGATGGTGTCCTTTGCTGTACAGAAGCTTTTCAGCTTGATATAGTCCCACATGTTCACTTTTGCTTTTGTTTTCCTTGCCCAGGGAGATATGTTCATGAAGAAGTCGCTCATATTTATGTCCAAGAGATTTTTGCCTATATTTTTTTCTAAGAGATTTCTGATTTCATGACTTACAGTCAGGTCTTTGATCCACCTTGAGTTTACCTTTGTGTATGGGGCTAGACAGTAGTCCAGTTTCATTCTCTTGCATGTAGCTGTCCAGTTTTTCCAACACCAGCTGCTGAAGAGGCTGTCATCTCCCCATTGTATATACAAGGCTCCTTTATCAAATATTAATTGACTGTATAAGTTTGGGTTAATGTTTCGATTTTCTATTCTGTTCCTCTGGTCTGTGGGTCTGTTTTTGTGCCAATACCAAATTGTCTTGATTCCTGTGGCTTTGTAGTAGAGCTTGAAGTCAGGAAGCGTAATTCCCTGTTTTATTCCTCCTTCTCAGGATTGCTTTGGCTGTTTGGGGTCTTTTGTGGTTCCATATGAATTTGAGAATTATTTTTTCCAGTTCATTGAAGAAAGCTGTTGGTACTTTGATAGGGATTGCATTGAATCTGTAGATTGCTTTAGGTAGTATAGCCATTTTGACAATATTTATTCTACCTAGCCAAGAGCATGGGATGCATTTCCATTTCTTAGCGTCCTCTTTAATTTCTCTTAGGAGTGTCTTGTAGTTTTCAGAGTACAGGTCTTTCACTTCCTTCATTAGGTTTATTCCTCGGTATTTTATTCTTTTTGATGCAATTGTGAATGGAATTGTTTTTCTGATTTCTCTTTCTCTTAGTTCATCATTAGTGTATAGGAAAGCAACAGATTTCTGTGTGTTAATTTTGTATCCTGCAACTTTGCTGAATTCAGATATTAGTTCTAGTAGTTTTGAGTGGAGTCTTTAGGGTTTTTTATGTACAATATCATGTCCTCTACAAATAGTGACAATTTGACTTTTTCCTTACCAATCTGGATGCCTTTTATTTCTTTGTGTTGTCTGATTGCTGTGGCTAGCACCTCCAGAACTATGTTGAATCAAAGTGGGGAGAGTGAGCATCCTTGTCTTATTCCCGATCTTAGACGAAAAGCTTTCAGCTTCTCGCTGTTAATGTTGGCTGTGGGTTTCTAATATATGGCCTTTATTAAGTTGAGGTACTTGCCCTCTATACCCATTTTGTTGAGAGTTTTAATCAGGAATGAATGTTGAATTTTTCAAATGCTTTTTCACCATGTATGGAGATGATCATGTGGTTTTTGTTCTTCTTTTTGTTGATGTGGTGGATGATGTTGATGGATTTTCGAATGTTGTACCATCCTTGCATCCCTGGGATGAATCCCACTTGATCATGGTGTATGATCCCCTTGATGTAGTTCCGAATTTGGTTTGCTAGTATTTTATTCAGTATTTTTGCATCTACGTTCATCAGGGATATTGGTCTGTAATTTTCTTTTTTGGTGAGGTCTTTGTCAGGTTTTGGTATTAGAGTGATGCTGGCTTCATAGAATGAGTTTGGAAGTATTCCCTCCTCTTCTATTTTTTGGAAAACTTTAAGGGGAATGGGTGTTATTTCTTCTCTATATGTTTGGTAGAATTCAGAGGTGAATCCATCTGGCCCGGGGTTTTGTTCTTGGGTAGTTTTTTGTTTATCAATTCAATTTCATTGCTGGTGATTGGTCTGTTTAGTTTTTCTGTTTCTTGCTTGGTCAGTCTTGGAAGGTTGTATTTTTCTAAGAAGTTGTCATTTCTTCTAGGTTTTCCAGCTTGTTAGCATATAGATTCTCATAATATTCTCTTATAATTCTTTGTATATCTGTGGGGTCTGTCGTGATTTTTCCTTCCTCATTTCTGATTCTGTTTATGTGTGTATATTCTTTTTTTCTCTTAATGAGTCTGGCTAGGGGTTTATCTATTTTGTTTATTTTCTCAAAGAACCAGCTTTTTGTTTCATTTATTTTTTTCTATTGTTTTATTCTTCTCAATTTTATATATTTCTTCTCTGATCTTTATTATGTCCCTCCTTCTGGTGACTTTGGGCCTCATTTGTACTTCTTTTTCCAATTTCAGTAATTGTGTCTTTAGACTATTCATTTGGGAATTTCTTCCTTCTTTAAATAGGCCTGGATTGCAATATACTTTCCTCTTAGAACTGCCTTTGTTACATCCCACAAAAGTTGTGGCTTTGTGTTGTTGTTGTCATTAGTCTCCATATATTCTTTGATTTCTGTTTTGATTTGGTTGTTAACCCATTGATTAATTAGGAGAATGTTGCTAAGTCTCCACGTATTTGTGAGCCTTTTTGTTACGTTTCTAAAATTTATCTCTAGTTTTATACCTTTGTGATCTGAGAAGTTGCTTGGTAGAATTTCAGTATTTTTGAATTTAGTGAGGTTCTTTCTGTGGCCTAGTATGTGGTCTATTCTGGAAAATGTTCCATGTGCACTTAAGAAGAATGTATATCCTGTTGCATTTGGGAATAGAGTTCCGTAGATATCTGTTAGGTCCATCTGTTCTAGTGTGTTGTTCAGTGCCTCTGTGTCTTTACTTATTTTCTGTCTGGTTGATCTGTCCTTTGGAGTGACTGGTGTGTTGAAGTCTCCTAAAATGAATGCATTGCAATCTATTTCCGCCTTTAATTGTGTTAGTATTTGTTTCACATGTGCCTGCGCTCCTGTGTTGGGTGCATATATATTTATAATGGTTATATCCTCTTGTTGGACTGACCCCTTTATCATTATGTAATGTCGTTCTTTATCTCTTGCTACTTTCTTTGTTTTGAAGTCTATTTTGTCTGATACATGTACTGCAACACCTGCTTTTTTCTCCTTGTTGTTTGCATGAAATATCTCTTTCCATCCCTTCACTTTTAGTCTGTGTATATCTTTGGATTTGAGGTGAGTCTCTTGTAAGCAGAATATAGATGGGTCTTGCTTTTTTATCCATTCTGTTACTCTGTGTCTTTTGATTGGTGCATTCAGTCCATTTACATTTAGGGTGATTATTGATAGGTATGTACTTATTGCCATTGCTGGCTTTAGATTTGTGGTTACCAAGGGTTCAAGGGTTGCTTCTTTACTATCTAACAATCTAACTTAACTTTCTTGTAAAGTTATTGTAAACACAGTCTGATGTTTCTTTATTTCTCTCCCTTCTTATTCCTCCTCCTCCATTCTTTCTATAATAGGTGTTTTATTCTTTGCCTTTAATTAGTATTTGGATGGTCTGCTTTCTTTGCTATCATTTTATTGTCTCTGGTAATATCTTTTTACCATCTAGAGCCGCCCATTTTAGATATCCTGTAGAGGTGGTTTATGGGAGGCAAACACTCTCAACTTTTGCTTGTCTGGAAATTGTTTAGTCCCTCCGTCATATTTAAATGATAATCGTGCTGGATACAATATTCTTGGTTCGAGGCCCTTCCTTCTGTTTCATTACATTAAATATATCATGCCATTCTCTTCTGGCCTGTAAGGTTTCTGTTGAGAAGTCTGATGATAGTCTGATGGGTTTTCCTTTGTAGGTGATCTTTTTTCTCTCTCTAGCTGCCTTTAATACCCTGTCTTTATCTTTGATCTGTGCCATCTTAATTATTATGTGTCTTGGTGTTGTCTTCCTTGGGTCCCTTGTGTTGGGAGACCTGTGGGCTTCCATGGACTACGAGACCATTTCCTTCCCCAGTATGGGGAAGTTTTCAGCAATTATTTCTTCAAAGACACTTTCTGTCCCTTTTTCTCTCTCTTCTTCCTTTTGTACTCCTATAATGCGAATATTGTTCCATTTGGATTGGTCACGCAGTTCTCTTAATATTCTTTCATTCCTAGAGATCCTTTTATCTCTCTCTGCCTCAGCTGCTCCGTATTCCTGTTCTCTGATTTCTATTCCATTAACAGTCTCTTGCATCCCATCCAGTCTCCTGCTAAGCCCGTCGATGGTTTGTCTTATTTCTGCATTGTCTTTCCTCACTTCCCTCACTTCCTCCCTCAGATCTTGCATATTTCTCTGTAGATCCATCAGAATAGTTATGACTTTTATTCTGAATTCTTCTTCAGGAAGATTGTGCATTTCCATCCCTTCAGACTCCCTCTCTGGTGTCTGGGTCTGGATAAGCTTTGTTTGTACCATATTCCTCTGTCTTTCATGGTGATAGAAGTGGTCGCTGGCAGGTGCCACGTATGTCAGCTGGGCTCTTTAAAACTTTAAAAAAAAAAGAAGAGAAAGAGAAGGAAGGGAGGGAGGGAGGCAGAGAGGGAGGAAAGAAGGAAGGAAGGCAGGAAGGAAGAAAAAAAGAAAAGAAAGGAAAAGAAAAGAGAAAAAAACACCAAAAGAAAAGAAAAAAACAAACAAACAAAAAGACGTCTGCTGGGAGTAGATTCTGTGAGGATGCTGTAGGTGGTGCTGTTGCTCCACTATTCCGCAGCTGCAGTTGTGGCCGTGGCCGCGCCACTCCGCTGGTCCCTTTGTAGCTCTGGCCAGGGCGGGAACGAATGGGAGGCTGCTGATCTCTGTGTGAAGTTTCAGTGTGGCTACTTTTTCCCAGTCGCCAGCCAAGGGGTCCGACATTCCCCAGGAGTCCCAGCCTGTTGGGCCGAGTGTGCTGGAACAATCCTGTTCCTCCGTTGGGCCCCTATCTCTTTAAGACTGCTATAAAAAAGCTAGCACTTTTCTTTTGTCCCAGGGAGCCCGCTGCAAGGACCCGGTGCATTCCCCTGCTCAGATCCTGCACCCTCTGTCTCTCCAATCTCCGATACATCGCACGATGTGTGTCAGTGCTCCCGGTGCAGATCACCAGGGCTGTTTATTTCGCGGGCCTGTACTTCCACTCCCTCCTGGCTCTGAATCCTCTCCTCCCACAGGTGCGCTTGGGTGGGGGAGTGCTCAGGTCCCGCCAGGTTGCAGCTTTGTATCTTACCCGCCTCACGGGGTGCCGAGTCCTCTCAGGTGTAGATGCAGTCTGTGTGTTGTCCTGTATCTTCTGGTCTCTCTTTTAGGAATAATTGTATTTGTTGTATTTTCATAAATATATATGGTTTTGGGAGGAGATTTCCGTCACCCTGCTCACGCTGCCATCTTCCCGGAACTCCTATATTGTACAATCTTATATTGGTTTCAAGTATACAACACAGTGGTTCAAACAGTTAAACGGATTATTAAATCCTCACCCGCTCTAGCGCAGTTACTATCTGCCAACACAGGGACGTGTTACAGAGTCATTGCCTATATTCTCCATGCTGTACTACCATCCCTGTGACCAACGTACATTATGATTGAGAATTTTTGTGCCCTTTTATCTCCCTCACCCATCCCTCCTACCCACTCAACCCTTCCCCCATGGTAACTACCAGTCACTTCTCAGTGTCTGTGAGTCTACTGCTATTTTGTTCATTTTGTTTTGCTTTCTTTTTATATTCTGCAAATAACATGGTACTTGTCTTTCTCAGCCTGGCTTATTTCACTTAGCATAATACCCTCTAGTCCCATCCATGTTGTTGCAAATGGCAGGATATCTTTTATGGCTGAATAATGTTCCATTGTGTATATGTTACTACCCATTTATCCATTCATCTATTGATTGATACTTAGGTTGCTTCCATAGCTTGGCTATTGTAAATCATGCGATGATAAACATAGGGGTGCATATGTCTTTTTGAATCAGGGATTTTGTTTCCTTTGGGTAAATTCTTAGGAGTGGAATTATTGGTTCATATAGTATTTCTATCTTTAGATTTTGAGGAACCTCCATACTGCTTTCCACAGTGGCTGCACCTATTGACATTCCCACCAACAGCATAGGAAGGAGGGTTTCCTTTTCTTCACATCACCACCAACACTTGTTATTTCTTTTCTTTTGATAGTGGACATTCTAACTGGTATGGGGTGATGATATATCCTTGTGGTTTTCATTTGCATTTCCCTGATGATTAGCGAGGTGGAGCATCTTTTCATGTGCCTATTGGCCATCTGTATTTCTTCTTTAGAAAAAAGTCTGTGCAGGTTCTCCACCCATTTTTTTAATCTGGTTGTTTTTTTGGTGTTGAGCCCTAAGTTGTCTAAGTTCTTTATATAGTTTGGATGTAAACCCCTTATTGGATAAATCACTTCAGAATATATTCTCCATACTGCAGGTTGCCTTTTTGCTCTGCTGATGTTGTCCTTTGCTGTACAGAAGCTTTTTAGTTTGATGTAGTCATTCCTGTTCATTTTTTATTTTGTTTCCCTTGCCTGGGGAGATGTGTCCAGAAAAAAACTGCTCATGTTAAATGTTCAAGAGATTTCTGCCTATGTTTTCTTCTAAGAGTTTTATTGTTTCATGTCTTACATTTAGATCTTTGATCCATTTTGAGTTTACTTGTTTGTATGGAGTTAGACAGTAATCCAGTTTCATTCTCTTACAAGTAGCTATCCAGTTTTCCCAACACCAGTTATTAAAGAGGTTGTCTTTTCCCCATTCATGGCTGCTTAACTGTATATTAATTCACAATATATGTGTGGGTTTATATCATGCTCTCTATTCTGTTCCATTGATCTGTGGGTCTGTTCTTGTGCTAGTACCATACTGTTTTGATTACTATAGCTTTGTAGTATAGCTTGATGTCAAGGAGTGTAATCCTCCCCCAGCTTTGTTGTTCTTCTTCAGGTTTGCTTTGGCTGTTCAAGGTCTTTTGTGCTTCCATAGAATTTTAGGATTTGCGCAGGCAACCATTTTCTTAGGGTTGACTCCTGTAAGCCCTTCCTATCTCCAATCTGCTCATCTCTGATTCACGGATCCTTCTAATGGGTATCTGCCAATAAATACTCTTTTATTCTGTTTTTATTGAAATTGAATTAATTATATCCTAGACAACATTTTTTTCAAGTCTGTATTACTCATAGATTTTCTAAACTTGAGAATCTGTACTATAAAATGTAAATATCATTCTCCATTTTCATTTGATTCAACACGTGTTTATTTCTCATGATACATATGGTATAGAGGTAAGAACAGAATGGTGGAGCCAGACTTCCTGGGTTCTCATCCTAGCTTTTCAACTCATTAGCTGTAATTCTATGGACCCAAGGTAAGTCACTTGACTTCTCTGGGGTCAGGTTCCTAGCAGGCTTGTGTGAGGATTAAATGACTTAATATATGTAAAGTACTTTGATTAGTGTCATGTACATAATACAATGTAAGCACAGCCTAAGAACTAATTCCTTAATAATGACATGAGGAAGAATCTGCAGCTCTTACTTTATTTGCAGTTTTTACCCTGGCACTAGGGTCAGTCTTAACCCAACCGGGCTTCCAGGCTGACAGATCACAGTGCCAGGAGCTAGACTGCTGCCTCTATTTCCTATCTCACCCATTCCACTGAAACTATCCTTTGCCCTATGGGTCCATAACAGAGAGAAGAAGGGGTGTTGGGTCCATCACTATAGAGGGATAATAATACACAACAAAGATAATTTATACATAAGTGAGTTATTTTAATTTCCCAGGTTCCTTTTTACTAACTACTTATTGCTTCTGTTTTCTATTGTGTTCCCACTTTTGTAAGAGTCCTAAGAATTCCTTACATGTGATTGTCAGTCATTCATTGCTGTACTATTTAGGAAGGGTCACATGGAATGGAAGGGAGGAAACAATCTTAAGAAAACTGACCTAGAATCTTCAGTGTGTTTCAAAACAAATACAATAAAAATTCCTGTAGTCCTTAAAGTAATAAAGTACTAATATAAGTATTCATTATATTTATAATGCTGATATCCAGAATATTGCCTACTTGCCTAAACATAGAATGGTTTTAGTCTTCTGAATCAGAGGAAATGGAAAGAACAATGGACTAGAAAAAGAGTTTAACTTTTTTTTTTTCAGAGTTAGTCCAAGTTCTGAAACAGAAGAAGCTTTGGGAAAGTATTTAATACCATGGAAATTCCATTCCTTAGCTGCAGTGTGGAGCAGCAATATAGGTTTGTGTGTGTACCAAGAGAGTTCATCATCAAAAGAAGTCATTCTCAAGTCTTCTCTTCAGTTCCCACATACAATCTAGCAACAAATGCTGTTAGCTCTCATCTTAAAATATATACTAAATCTGACCACATCCCACAATCTCTACTCCTATCAACCAGGTTCACACCACCACCATCTTACTTAAGTTATTATAATACCACCTAACTAATTTCTTTGCTTCCATCCTTTTCCTAGTCTATTCACTACCCATCAGCCAGCATCATTCTTTTAACCCATAAATGAGATCATGCCATTCTCTCACTCAAAACCTTCCAACAACTTTCATCACATCTAAAAATCTGGACACTTCACATGGCCTCTGGGCCCAACATAATCTGCCTTCTGGCTACATTCCAACCTCGTTTTCTACTACTCCTTCCTTCACTGACTTTGCGTGGCCAGAATGCCCTCCCCTTTCTATTTCTCAAACACACCAGTGTGATCCTGCTTCAAGGACTTACTTTCTGTTTCCTCACTGATTCACATGGTTCAGTCCCTGACTTCATTCAAGAGCTCCTCCGTGAAGCACGCCCTTACCATCCTACGGAAAGCTGCAAACAACCCCCACAGGCGCATTCCCTACATACTCTTAAGCTGTTATACTTTTCTTACCACTATATGATGTAAAGAATATTTTTACTTGTTCATTATCCATCCCTCACATCGGAATGTAACTTCACGAAGGCAGGGTCTGTCTGTTTTGTTCACTGCTGCATCTCTAGTGCCAAAAATAGGGAGCGCAGCAAGTATTTGTTGAATAAATGAATAAATAATCAGATGAATCTCAGTGAAAATGCTTAGAAAACAATGAAACATTATGAGCTCTTCAGAAACAGGAATCAGCTTTGTACCCTTAGGGCTGAGAACCTAGTAAATTTGAAGGATTATTAAGCAGATTCATAAATTAATGAAGTTGTAGTGTTTAAGGATAATCAGGTTAGGGTAGATCTATATATTTGAATTAAGACATGAGAAGATATTACTAAAGATTTTTACAATATCCTTTTGCTTTCTTGTTGTAAAAAATAATTAACCTTCTCCAATTTTTCAGTACTAAGCAGAACACTCCTTAGAACACTCCAGGATTTAGGTCCTTACTGAAAACAAAATAAATTGGGGGAAAGCACCCCCATGAGATCTGGTGAGCAAAATGATTCACACCCTCAAACACCCAACTGGGAAAGTAAAAAGGGAAAACAAGCAGGGAAACCCTGGAATTTGCAAAAGGAAGGACAAAGGATGATGGAGAGAATGGACTAGTGGCTAGGGCTCCACTCCCAGGATTCCCAAACATGCAGTCCTATGATCTTTAGTTATTTCATTCATATACTTAATATAAACAATGTATATCAATACAACACCCATACATTATTAATATGTTTTATGATATTTTTATATAGTAATACTACATTTTATCTAGTCATTTTTCACAAGTCAACTGCATTAGACCCATACAAGTGGCAGAGGGAGGTGACACATCAATTTTGTTAAAATCAGAGAAAGAATTCCATTTCTTTATAATGAAGATTTTCTTTTAAAAGTCTGTCATATGACAAAGTCAAATGCCTTTATTTGCATCTAGCTTGTCGACAAGAAAGCAATTATCATCATCATGTATAGACCCTCAACTGTGGTGGTCAGTCACAAAACTCCTGGATGTCCCAGTTCCTGGGCCAGCCCAGCAAAGCTCCCACAGCTGTCAGGTCTCTTCAATCACTCAGTCACTTTAACACAGCTAGGACAAAAACCAGTGGATTCAAGAACACCTGAACAGAGCCTGAAGCATAATTCTGAATTAATCTCCTATACGATCCTTTCTTCAAGTTTAATTTGAAACAAATTCTTCAGTAATGCAAGCGATTTACTTATATTAACAACTGAAATGGACTATAATATGTATTTCCAAATATAGACTTTCTAATATTGCATAACTGGATATGAGCAGAAATAATTATAGTGCATTACAGATATGTCATTCAAAAAAGAAATGAATTAATTAATACATGTATCATAAACAAAAATGTCACTTGATTATGAGAATTAGATTTTAGTTAATGGGCCCTTTTCAAGTTTGTAAAAAAAGTTTACTGTTTGAAAATAGTTTCCTACTCAGAGCCCTCATTTCCACACAGAGAAAAAGAAGGCTTGAAATGATGTCAATTTTTAAATGCTGAGTAATGTAGAATGTTTTCAAAGTAGTCTTTATTATACAATTTAAGAATTTGTTATTTTTTTTAGAATAATCACTTTTCAATCCTGCTGCACTGTGCTTTCTTTTTCATACATTGGCATTCTTTAAAAAAAGAAAAATGCAGATTTATATCCAGAAAATATCACACTACCATTTGCTGTACCATAATTTTTTTAAGGAGGAAAAGCCCCACATGTTTTAATTAGGATGACATCTTATGTGATTCTTTGATTCTAATTAGTGGTTCAAATAAAATGCCCTAATAGTTATTAAACCTAGGATCTAAGCCTCCTTCTCTCTCTTGCCAATATGCTGAAGAGTCCACACTCACCAGCATCAAGTCTCTTTCACTAGGACAATGGCAATGGGAAATCTTCATGAAGTGCTGGCCTGACCCCTTTTCTTTTTCTTGATCCAGCTGAGCAACAAAAACTGCTTGAAATTCAGCAATCACATTTCTCACTGTTCCAGAATGACCTATTTTGCACTAGAATGAACCAGTGAATTCATACATATGACTATCTGCAGACACTGATTTTCAAAATATGAACAGGAAAAGCAAAAAATGTGGGGGGGCACAAAATGAGGATTTGACTGAATTGGTACTTTTCAAGTGTTTGATATGACAACTGGAAACAAAGCAGGTCTAAAAAACTTAGGTATCAATGCTACTACATTTGAAGTCTTTAAAATTGCCAATACATAACAGCCATGATAGTGCAAGTTAAAGTTAGACTTTTTCTTAAAACATGTCATAGTCTTACTGTATATTTATTGAATTATCTTTTCTAGAGATCTAAGAAAAAACAAGTTAACATATTTCTGAGCAGAATATGCCTGTAAATTAGATGTGATGTCTTTCATCCACATGTATTTATTGAATGCTATTGTGTACAAGATAGACTACATCCTACAACCACCAAGTGTTGTAATACCGTCTGATTCGCAAAGTAAGAGTCTTCCCCATTATTATAACCTTACAGTCAATGTATAATATTGTACATGCCAGCTTTTTCCACTAGAGGATCATGGTTTATTCATTTCTGTATTGCCAGTAACTAACAAACTCCTATTACATAATGAAATCTCAATGAATATCTGCCAAATGGATTGATTACTCCCAGCTCCTGCATAGCTTACAGAAGTTCAGGCACTACTTATAAAGAACCTGTTACAGGAGGGGGTCGAAGATGGCGGTGGGAGCAGGGCGGCGGAAATCTCCTCCAAAAACCATATATATTTATTAAAATACAACAAACATAACTATTCCTAAAAAAGAGACCAGAAGATACAGTACAACAGCCAGGCTACAGATACATCTGTGAGAACTCAGCACATCTGGAAGCAGATAAGATACAAAGTCGCAACCCAGTGGGACCCAAGCCCTCCCCAACCCCAGCACACCGGTAGGAGGAAAAGAATCAGAGTGGGGAGGGAGTGGAAGCACAGGCCCACCAAATAACCAGCCCTGGTGATCTGCGCTGGGAGCACAGACATACATCGCGTGGTGTACTGGAGATTAGAGAAACGGAAGGGCAGGATCCGAGATGGAGTCTAAGAGCGGGTCCCCACAGCCGGCTCCCCTGGGATAAAAGAAAAGCGGATGCTTCTTTAAAAATCTTAAAGAGACAAGAGCCCAACAGCGGAACAAAATTGTCCAGGCACACTCAGCCCAGCAGGCTGGGAATCTTGAGGAATTTCAGACTCCTAACCAGCTGCTCGGTAAAGCGGCCCCGCTGAAGCCACTCACGGTGATAAGAAACCTGCCATTCTTTCCCCCCAACTGGCGCTGCAAACGGTCTGACAGATCCGCCACAACTGCGGAACAGCAGGAGAGGGGCCCCGCCCACAGCAAACATAAAGAATCCCCTCCCGGCGGGTGCACAGCTAACCAGGAAGGGCCGCGGAAGACAGAGAAAGGTCTGGAAGGCACCAAGGGGCACAGAACACACCCAGCGTGGCTACAAACCCCCGCAGTGCTCTAGGCTCGCCTGAGGATGGGCCCGCACACAGGCAGCTCAGGGGATTATCCCAGAGACAGCCTGCCAGTGTGCAGATAAGGAGCACAGGCTGCGGAGAAGGACAAAGAGAACAACAAGCAGGAAGGGACTTTGTTCTCCCAGCTGACACACGTGGCACATGCCTGCGACCATGTTTATCACCACGAAAAGACAGAAGAATATGGTCCAGTCAAAGATCACCCAGACAACCCCAGAGAGAGGGCCTGGTGGGATAGATATAACCAATCTTCCTGAAAAAGAATTCAAAATAAAAGTCATAACCATGCTGATGGACCTACAGAGAAATATGCAAGAGCTAAGGGAGGAATTTCAGAGGGAGATAACATAAATGAAACAACTGATAGAAGGGTTTAAGAGCAGACTGGATGAGGTGCAAGACACTGTTAATGAAGTACAAATCAGAGACCAGGAACACAGAGAAGCTGAAGAAGAGAGAGATAAAAGGATCTCTAGGAATGAAAGAATATTAAGAAAATGGTGTGACCAATCCAAACGGAACAATATTCGCATTATGGGAGTACCAGAAGAAGAATAGAGAGAAAAAGGGATAGAAAGTGTCTTTGAAGACCTAACTGAAGAAAACTTCCCCAAACTGGAAAAGGAAATAGTTTCTCAGACCATGTAAGCCACAGATCTCCCAACACAAGGGACCCAAGGAAGACAACACCAAGACATATAATAGTTAAAATGGCAAAGATCAAAGACAAGGACAGAGTATTAAAGGCAGCCAGAGAGAGAAAAAAGATCACCTACAAAGGAAAACCCATCAGACTATCATCAGACTTCTCAACAGAAACCTTACAGACTAGAAGAGAATGGTGTGATATATTTAACGCAATGAAATAGAAGGGGCTTGAACCAAGAATACTGTATCCAGCACGATTCTCATTTAAATTTGAGGGAGAGATTAAACAATTCCCAGACAAATGAAAGTTGAGGGAATTTGCCTCCCACAAACCACCTCTACAGGATATCTTAAATGGACTGCTCTAGAGGGAAGCACTTCTAAGGCTAAAAAGATGTCACCAGAGAAAATAAAATCATAGCAAAGAAAGTACACCATCCAAATACCAACTAAAGGCAAAAAATAAAATCAACTATCCACAAAAACAGTCAAAGGAAACGTAAAACACTACAGAATAAAACACCTAGCACATAAAGAATGGAGGAGGAAGAATAACAAAGGAGAGAAATAAAGAATCATCAGACTGTGTTTATAATAGCTTAACAAGAAAGTTACGTTAGACTGTTAGATAGTAAAGAAGCTACCCTTGAACCTTTGGTTACCACGAATCTAAAGCCAGAGATGGCAATAAGTACATTTCTATGGATAATCACCCTAAATGTAAATGGATTGAATGCACCAATCAAAAGACACAGAGTAACAGAATGGATAAAAAAGCAAGACCCATCTAAATGCTGCTTACAAGAGATGCACCTCAAACCCAAAGATATACACAGACTAAAAGTGAAGGGATGGAAAAAGATATTTCATGCAAACAACAGGGAGAAAAAAGCAGGTGTTGCAGTACTGGTATCAGACAAAATATCCTTCAAAACGAAGAAAGCAGCAAGAGATAAAGAAGGACATTACATAATGATAAAGGGGTCAGTCCAACAAGAGGATGTAACCATTATAAATATACATGCACCCAACACAGGAGTGCTGACATAGTGAAACAAATACTAACAGAATTAAAGGAGGAAATAGAAAGCAACGCATTCATTTTAGGAGACTTCAACAAACCACTCACTCCAAAGGACAGATCAGCCAGAGAGAAAATAAGTAAAGACACAGAGGCACTGAACAGCACACTAGGACAGGTGGACCTCAGAGATATCTACAGAACCCTACCCCCAAAAGCAGCAGGATACACATTCTTCTCAAGTGCACATGGAACATTTTCCAGAATAGACCACATACTAGGCCACAAAAAGAACCTCAGTAAATTCAAAAATACTGAAATTCTACCAACCAACTTCTTGGATCACAAAGGAATAAAACGAGAAATAAATTGTACAAAGAAAACAAAAGGCTCATAAAACATGGAGGCTTAACAACATGCTCCTAAATAATCAATGGATCAATGACCAAATTAAAACAGAGATCAAGCAACATATGCAGACAAATGACAACAAAAGCACAAAGCCCCAACTTTGGGGGACGCAGCACAGGCAGTTCTAAGAGGAAAGTATATTGCAATCTAGGCCTATTTAAAGAAGGAAGAACAATCGCAAATGAATAGTCTAAAGTCACAATTATTGAAATTGGAAAAAGAAGAAAAAATGAGGCCTAAAGTCACCAGAAGGAGGGACATAATAAAATTTAGAGAAGAAACAAATAAAATTGAGAAGAATAAAACAATAGAAAAAAATCAATGAAACCAAGAGCTGGTTCTTTGAAAAAATAAACAAAATAGATAAACCCCTAGCCAGACTTACTAAGAGAAAAAGAGAAGCCACACACATAAACAGAATCAGAAACGAAAAAGGAAAAATCATGACGGACACCACAGAAATACAAAGAATTATTAGAGAATACTATGAAAATCTATATGCTAACAAGCTGGAAAACCTAGAAGAAATGCACATCTTCCTAGAAAAATAAAACCTTCCAAGACTGACCCAGGAAGAAACAGAAAACCTAAGCAGACCAATTACCAGCAACGAAATTGAATCACTAATCGGAAAACTACCCAAGAACAAAACCCCTGGGCTAGATGGATTCACTGTTGAATTTTATCAGACATAAAGAGAAGAAATAATACCCATTCTCCTTAAAGTTTTCCAAAAAATAGAAGAGGACGGAATACTTCCAAACTCATTCTATGAAGCCAGCATCACTCTAACACCAAAACCGGGGAAAGACTTCACCAAAAAAGAAAATTACAGACCAATATGCCTGATGAACGTAGATGCAAAAATACTCAACAAAATATTAGCAAACTGAATTCAAAAATACATCAAGAGGATCATACACCATGATCAAGTGGGATTCATCCCAGGGATGCAAGGATGGTACAACATTCGAAAATCCATCAACATCATCCACCACATCAACAAAAAGAAGAACAAAAACTACATGATCATCTCCATAGATGCTGAAAAAGCATTTGACAAAATTCAGCATCCATTCCTGACTAAAACTCTCAACAAAATGGGTATAGACGGCAAGTACCTCAACATCATAAAGGCCATATATGACAAACCCACAGCGAACATCATACTTAATGGCGAGAAGCTGAAAACTTTTCATCTAAGATTGGGAACAAGACAGGGATGCCCACTATCTCCACTGTTATTCAACACAGTACTGGAGGTCCTAGCCACAGCAATCAGACAAAACAAAGACATACAAGGAATCCAGATTGGTAAAGAAGTCAAATTGTCACTATTTGCAGATGACATGATACTGTACATTAAAAACCCTAAAGACTCCACTCCAAAACTACTAGAACTAATATCTGAATTCAGCAAAGTTGCAGGATACAAAATTAACACACAGAAATCTGTTGCTTTCCTATACACTAACGATGAACTAACAGAAAGAGAAATCAGGAAAAAAATTCCATTCAAAATTGCATCAAAAAGAATAAAATACCTAGGAATAAACCTAACGAAGGAAGTGAGAGACCTGTACTCTGAAAACTACAAGACACTCCTAAGAGAAATTAAAGAGGACACTAACAAATGGAAATGCATCCCATGCTCTTGGCTAGGAAGAATAAATATTGTCAAAATGGCTATACTACCTAAAGTAATCTACAGATTCAATGCAATCCCTATCAAAATACCAAAAGCATTCTTCAATGAACTGGAACAAATAATTCTAAAATTCATATGGAACCACAAAAGACCCCAAATAGCCAAAGCAATCCTGAGAAAAAAAGAATAAAACGAGGAATTATGCTCCCGGACTTCAAGCTCTACTACAAAGCCACAGTAATCAAGACAATTTGGTACTGGCACAAGAACAGACCCACAGACCTGTGGAAGAGAACAGAGAATCCAGATATTAACCCAAACATATACAGTCAATTAATATACAATAAAGGAGCCATGGATATACAATGGGGAAATGACAGCCTCTTCAGCAGCTGGTGTTGGCCAAACTGTACAATTACATGTAAGAGAATGAAACTGGACTACTGTCTTACCCCATACACAAAAGTAAACTCAAAATGGATCAAAGACCTGAATGTAAGTCATGAAACCATAAAACTCTTAGAAAAAAATATAGGCAAAAATCTCTTGACCATAAACACGAGCAACTTCTTCATGAACATATCTCCCCAGGCAAGGAAAACAAAAGCAGAAATGAACAATTGGGACTATATCAAGCTGAAAAGCTTCTGTACAGGAAAGGACACCATCAGTAGAACAAAAAGACATCCTACAGTATGGGAGAATATATTCATAAATGACGTAACCGATAAGGGGTTGACATTCAAAATATATAAAGAACTCATGCACCTCAACAAACAATAAGCAAATAAGCCAATTAAAAAATGGGCAGAGGGTATGAATAGACACTTCTCCAAAGAAGAAATTCAGATGGCCAACAGGCACATGAAAAGATGCTCCACATCGCTTATCATCAGAGAAATGCAAATTAAAACCACAATGAGATATCACCTCACACTAGGTAAGGATGGCCAACATCCAAAAGACAAACAACAGCAAATGTTGGTGAGGACGTGGAGAAAGGGGAACCCTCCTACACTGCTGGTGGGAATGCAAATTAGTTCAACCATTGTGGAAAGCAGTATGGAGGTTCCTCAAAAAACTCAAAATTTGACCATTTGACCCAGGAACCCTACTCCTAGGAATTTACCCTAAGAATGCAGCAGCCCAGTTTGAAAAAGACATATGCACCCCTATGTTTATCGCAGCACTATTTACAATAGCCAAGAAATGGAAGCAACCTAAGTGTCCATCAGTAGATGAATGGATAAAGAAGAAGTGGTACATATACACAATGGAATATTATTCAGCCATAGAAGAAAACAAATCCTACCATTTGCAACAACATGGATGGAGCTAGAGGGTATTATGCTCAGTGAAATAAGCCAGGCGGAAAAAGACAAGTATCAAATGATTTCACTCATCTGTGGAATATTAGAACAAAGAAAAAAACTGAAAGAACAAAACAGCAGCAGACTCACAGAACCCAATAATGGACTAACATTTACCAAAGGGAAAGGGACTGGGGAGGATGTGTGGGAAGGGAGGGATAAGGGGGTAAAAGGGGCATTACGATTAGCAAATGTAATGTTGGGGGGGCATGGGGAGGGCTGTACAACTCATAGAAGACAAGTAGTGATTCTATGGCATCTTACTACGCTGATGGACAGTGACTGTAATGGGGTATGTGGGGGGGACTTGATGAAGTGGGGAGTTTAGTAACCATAATGTTGCGCATGTAATTGTAGAATACCAAAGAAAAAAAACCGTATTATGTGGCTCATGCTAGAGTTCTGTGTCATAAAATTAATGCCCTATATCATATCTTCAACTACCAAAAGATTCTGACCTCAGGCTCTGATTACAAAAAAACAAAGATTCTTAAGTTAAATTCAGGGTAAAGATTTTAAATGCTACAATAAAGTTTCAATGGATTTTGGGACTTCTCCTTCCAGCCACAATGAGGAGAACCAGATTCACCCTCTGACCTCAGAAAATCACTACTCTAGCCAACATATATAACAAAACTGGTATTCAGACAAGGTACAGCAGACAATGCAGGACAGCGATCTCTGAGAGAAGGGAAAGCAACAAGTGAGCCTTACATTTAAAATGCTCCCTGCCTAGATAGAGCGTTTCCAGAGCACTCACTGCATGGGAAAGGATATCCCAAACTGAGCCCAACGGTATTGCTCAACTCAGGAGACGGCCTTCACAGTGCTAGAACATCAACGGGGCTAGGTCTGCTAGGCAAGTATTAGAGGAAGGGAGATGTAGGGGAAGAGCAAGTGAGTAACTCTGGAGATAGGCACAGGAGTCCAGTCATGTGTTTGGCTGAATAATGGTCTGATTGTGCATAAAAGGAAATTACGAGATAAAAAATCATCATTAAGCATTAAGTGGAACAGTATCTAGAGTTCACAGAGGCCTGGAAATGCTTGAGGTTTCCATGAGCCAGGGCAGAATGACTTCCTAATCCACAAGGGGTCAAGTCAAGGCCTTGGAAGGACGATGCCTCACTAGCATGGCCAAATTAGCCCTTGTTTAAAAGCTATTCTGTCCTCACTGAACAAACCTTAAATGCAAGCCACAGATGTTCAAACTGCCCAAGTAATTTAACTATACCCCAAACAAAGCCCAGAAATATTTAAAGGAATGCAAAAGAAAATCAAAATTACTAGGTGAGAAAAATCAATCAGTAGAAATAGATACAGAAATGGCATAGATGATAGAATTAGTGAACAAGATTAGGGCATTTAATCAGGTATTATAAATATACTGCTGCTCAAGAAGAAGGAAAGCATGAGCTTGATCAGGAGAGAACTGGAAAATGTAAAAAGATCCAAATTAAATTTCTAGAGATGAAATGGTATGTTGGTATGCTTCAAGGTGAAGTATTTCAAATTTAACAGTATTATTTTCTCAGACATCTTAAACTTCTTCCTCTGATACTTAAACTCTAAAATAGGGGTAAAGTAGGGGTAGATAATTATATCACTCCTCATTAACTGCAAACTTTTTCTTAATCTGCCAAAGTCTATACCCATTTACAGAAAGAAAGTTACTCTAAAATTACAGAGCATACAGTGATCCAGTTGAATGTAATCTAGGCTATGTTAATACTTCACCCTATCTTTTTCATATTTTCACTCTTATCTAGACCTCTGTGCTCCAGATGGGTCAGTGCTGTGGAGAAGGCATGGGCAGAACATCAGGGGACATAAGCTCCCATCTGGCCTCTGCCTCTGTCAGAAGACCTCACAGGCATGTGGGCTAATGTGGCTGGATCCCAGTCTCTTTATCTTTTAAATTAAAGAGAAACAATCTTTAATAAGTCAGATGGAGAAAGACAAATACCGTATGATTTCACCTACACATGGCATCTAAAAAATAAAGAAACAAAACAGAAATAGACTCATAAATACAGAGAACACACTGGTGTTGCCATAGGAAAGGGGTGAAGGATAGGCAAAATAGGTGAAGGGGATAAAGAAGTACAAACTTCTGATTCTATAACAAAAAAAGTCACAGGAATGAAAAGTACAGCATTTGGAATATAGTCAAGAATAATAATAAAAAACAGATGATAACTACATTTATCAGGGTGAACATTTTGTAATGTATGTAACTGTCGAATCACTATGTTGTGATTCTGTAACTAACATGTCACCTAGTTCAATTTTAAAAATCTTTCATTTTAAGATTAAGATCTTAATCCTAATCTGCAATTTTTTTAGCCACTGAGCCCTTCAAACCCAGTAAGTAAATAGATACATGCTATGCTACTATTGGAGAGGCTGTGTATGTGTAGATTGGAGGGGGACATAGGAGAAAGGGCGAAACAAACCCCCTTTCACATATTTCATCCCTTCTGGTCCTGGGTACATAGTTTAAAATTTACTAGATTATCTCCACCAGCCACCTGCAATGTCAGGTTTATTTATTCATTCGTTTAAAAGTGTATATCAAGTATCTGCTATAAGTCAGTTATTGGGTGAGATGCTGGGGACATAACGGTGTATATGACAGCATGTCTATCCTCTAGAAGGTTGTAGATGAACAAGAATCTCTCTAAGGAAAGATAGAGAGGGGTCAGGGGGAACTACATGTAGCATATAGATATGCTATAAACACTGTGAGCGAGGGAAGTATTACTGCCTTGTCCTAGTCCAGGTCCTATATATAGGCCAGTTTACTGCTGATAAAGCCAGAAGTTTAGTAAAGCGTATTTGTTACTAATAGTCCTAGTAGTTTTAAAATGACTAAAGTTGGTATCTGAAATATATAACAAAGTCAATAGCTACTGCAGAAAATATGAAATCATGTGTTGGGAAAATACTGTATTCTTAGGTTTTGCTTTCAATATATCAAGAATGGGAGGAAATATGAATGGGGGGTAATATATGTGAATTAATCCAGTAAAGTAAATACTTCAGTAGCAACTGGAAAGAAAAAACTACTTCTGAAATGTCTTTCTCAAAGGCAGGCAAACTACTGAGGGACTGTCACAACAGAGACCAAGACACCATTAAAAACTGATGAGGCTCTAAAAAATATCCCCTTAGAAGTAAACACTCCTCACTTTAAAATGGTCCAGTTCTAGGGAACTTGGAAAGTCCCCAGAATCTCTCTGCACAATATGTCCTTCTGCCTTGAAATATCCCTGAACACTATACCTGAAATAACCATCCCTGGAATGAAGCTGTGTCAGCTACTCTTAAGAAAACTGGCTTTTCAAAAGAAGTATAATAGAATTATGGCATAAATATAAAGAAATTTACATTTTAGTTTCTTCTATTTTTTTAGAGCTTTTGTATATAGGAGAAATTTAAAATAATTTTGAGCCATTTAAATAGAAATCCTTTACATATCTTTTTATTTATAGGAATAGACTTGTGGCAAGAACTATCTGGATTACACAGAAGTACCGTATATAAAGATTATAAAACTAATTTTAGTTATCATCTGAATAAATAAGTAAGAGTTTATTTTAATTAAGCCCCCAAAAGGGGCTTAATTATACACCATTTTATGAATATAATGTACAGATTTTGCATATTCTAATTCCTAGAACTTGGAAACTGTTTATGGATTCATTGTGAATAGATAAGAATTTGTCTACTCTTAAAGTACTTCTGATTTGTTAGTATCTGAGTGAATTCATTTCATTCAATTCCCTATAAGTTGTTGTCTCTGGTTTCCAATTTACTATAAACTCAGTATGACATCAAGCATAAATCATCATTTATATTAATTGAGCATTATTGTTATTGAAAGACAATTAGGTACACATCACTAAATGTCTGATTGAAACAAATTAGGCAAGAAAATAATTTTATAGCCAATAATGAGAAATAAAGTTGTTGTATGTTCAGTAGCCCCACATTCTTTGTTAATGATGGTGTAGGATAATAAGTGACTTTTATATTCTTATCTATGGACATTTGTTTTTCAAACTATGTATATTAGAAAGACATTCAAACAGGCAAAATTTACTCTGATACTGAATGGAGCACACAAATGCTTGGCACATTGCAAAATGTTTCAAGCTTGGTTGGCTTTTCAATGCCTGAAAAGGGAATTAGAGAGAGGCCACTGAATGCTAATCACCCTGCTACATCTACTCACCACATTTAAATTCTTAGGGTAAACATATTTATCATTGACTTGTGATGCTACATCATTTTTTAATATTGCTCTTGAGCTGCTGGGTAGAATTTCATGTCCTAAGTCCAGAGAACCAAGGTAAATGACAAACATGTTGCAGATTTCTTTTCTTATCTAGAATATTAACAGAGTGCCTCTAATCCATACAGAAATGTAGCCCAAAAAACAGCCATTTCAATGTGATGTTGCACTCTATTCTGTGTATACAAGATCACAATCCCCAAGCAATTTTGGGGGAGCAAATTCAAAATCAAAATTGGGCAAATTCAGGACATATTAGAGAAAGCTAAAGAATAATGATTAGGAAATATATGTGCAGGTGCAATAACCTGATAGAGTCAGTACCCAAGTTATGCAAACAAAAATAACTGTTCCTTCTGTATCCATGATGAAATCAGAAAGTTTTTAGTAGGGGGAATAAAACAAAAACAGGAGAAGCATGGGCTTTATTCATTCATTTTTAAACCTAGGTTAATTTTTTAAATGTGAGAAGTTTTAGTGTGTGCATGTGCATCTGCTATACAAAAAATATTTATAGTAAACTTAAAAATATTTTTTCTTTAAAATGCATATACTGTCATATAGATATTCATTAGTCCTTAACTTCTAGAAGTGGCCTCATATTTTAGACTCATTTCTACTAAAGCCCATAGGCTCATTTCATTACAAGAAGGGTGGGAACTAGAGTAAATTGGAAAGCACAGTCCCATCCAGAGATGGCGGCCAATACTCAGCTTAAGCTTCTGGGTAGAAGTGGGAATGCAGATATTGTACTTCCACAACCTCCAATTTTTTAGGAAAAAAAATATATAAAGTCTCCTAATCTTTAAATTCTTGCAAGAAATTCAATGTGGAAAAGTTATTTCTCTGAGTAGTCCTATAAAATAACCCATATATTATATACACCATGTCAGTAACGAGCAACTGGACAAGATGAAAAGGAGTAAGAATTAGAGCAACTGGAGATGAAAAAGAAGTCCCCAAGAGACCATCGCCTCTGGCCCCCTGCCTTCAGACAGATAAGATATTCATCTAGTTCCAAAGCTGAGGCAGCCAAGGCTCAAAGAGATCAAAATGAACTTGTTCACTATCACACTAAAATTAAATAACATACCACAGGTTGACCACTTTCCATTGGCTTAGAAATTCTACTGAATAAACCCTGACTTGAAAAAAGACAAAACTATAAAACAGAAATTTTGAAATGAAGATGACAGTGAACAAAATCTCCTTAGAAGGAATATAGAAAATCAGAAAGAAAATAGCAAGACATAAGACAAGTCCTAAAGTAAAGCAAGCGTGTAATACAGGTTGCAGGAAGGCCCTCAGCCTGCTATGGTAGTAAAATGACTCCAAAAGGAAGAGCTAGGAGAAATAAAGGGGAGAAAATAGGAAGTGAGTGCCGAGCCAAGTCAGTTAGCAATCCAGGGAGGGCTTAAAAAATATCATCCATTCGAGACTTCCGGGAAGATGGCAGTGTGAGCAGGGCGGCAGAAATCTCCTTCCAACATTATATTTATCTATGAAAAC